>WYDF02007138.1:0-11587 GCA_009867245.2 Adranes taylori
GGGTGTAATAGTAAATAAAAGCCTTGCCTTCTGCCGATGGACAGTAATAATATTAGTTTAAGTTAATTTGTAATGCTTATTGTTTATTTGATTATGTTGGAATTAATTTTGGTTTGTTGTGTTATGCCAATAAAGGTTTTATCTATCTATCTATCTATCAACTAAGACCGGATGCAGGTGTTGAACACTTGTGATCACAATTCTTAGAATATCCGCAACTTATTTTCAATAGAATGCTGATTAAATGCATTAGAAAATTTAACTGAATTGTAAAACCTGCTTCTTGCAAATCGCATTCACTTTAAAGCATTAACTTCCCTTGCGTTGCTAAACAAAAACTTTATCTACTATCCTTATCCTTATGTCTTCACAAAAATGACGAAAACTCTCTGGGGCAGCATATAAATGAAAGCAAGAAAATTGGCAAAAAGCTTAGAAAAATTATGAGGTTCTCTTCAAAATTTTTCAATTAATAACTGAAATAAAAGTCAATCAACGTGACAAATTGCTACAGCATCAATTTTAGCAATTAATGATGTTTTACAACTCGCGGCTACAACTTCAACTTTTGCAGATCATGATAATTAATTGCGTATGGCTACAACTTTAACTATTGATGAGTGATCCCAAATCGCATCAACTTCAGCTCGTGATGAATTACCCACTGTCAAAACTACAACATAATCTGAAAATGAAAATGATTCAGAAATATAATATATGGATTTAACTTATGGTGGCGAAGAAGTCGTAGTGGAAAATTTTGCACATGTCGAAGATGATATTGAGTCGAAACCTGCCAAATGGCCTGAAAAAATTAATTGTATATTGTATATAACACAGAGAGGTTTTACGGGTAAAGGTCAATTGCGCACAATGGTCAGAAAAATATAAAGGTAAATCATTATTAACTATTCAGATAATATTAACTTTCTATTATAAGATTAGATAGCAGGTAGGGATTTAGCAGGTACTAAACTGACTGCGGCATACAATTGACCTACACCGTGTTTTACAATAGAGGTATTACTAGAAATAATAATAGAAACAGTCATAATTACAGATAGAATAATGCAAGAAGAAACAAAAAAAAAGCAGAGAAATAAAAATACTAATAATAAACAAGTTAACTAAATTAAGTACATCTGTAATTAAAATGTAACATGTAATTGATAGAATGGACAATGGCTACAGCCAGACGCTGAAATTGGTTAAACAATATTCCTGTATGGAATAAAAAGCACACGCCTTTAACCACTCTGTGATTACCTTCCGAAAGGTAAGTTCTGCGAGTTGGTTGATCGCAGATGGTATTCTGTTATAAAAATGTCACTGACTTGGCGATTGGGTTTTTGTAAGACGGTAATGATCCGACCTGATACAGTGCTTGATTAGAGTGTCATGGTTATGTACTTCAATGTGTAATGTTCAATGATTCTTGTTTTTATGAGAATAAAGTAATGCTTCTTTGATCTAAAATGAGGGAAAGTTAAAAGATTTTCTTTTCCTTAAATACCTCAAGACAGTTATTTCTGTATGTTATGTCTCCTATTATTCTTATTGCTCTTATCTGTAGTGCAAAAATGCGCTAGGCAGCAGCACATATGCTCAATGCTACGATAGCATGTTACTGGTTTAATTGAACTTAATAGACGTAGTTATTCTAATTAAATCAGGATCGAAATTTGTTCATAACTACTATACTGCTTTTTACATTTTATTCTGTTTGAAGCATAATTTTCTCTTGCATGAGATTCAGAGTTGGGTTTGGGTTTGGAATTCGAAAGGCAATAACAAGTTTAAATAGTTTGGTTTATTGTTCTAATATTTATAACGGCAAATATATGATTTAACTACAAACTAAATATTTATCAAAAGTTTTCGATTACTACACAAATTAGTGAATAAAACCTAATGACTTTTGTACAAATTGACAACTAGACGTTTTGGTAGAATATGTTTAAGTTCTAGAATCATATATGTTCTAGTTTGCAATGACAAGTTACCTGAACGTAAAAGAACGTTTTCTCGATTGAGTCTGATTATTACCTTTGTATATTAGATTACGAAATACCATCCTAGATGAGGTTTAAACGCAAAGCGTTTCCTATTGCAAACTTTGTGTCAAATACAAATGAATTGCGCTTTTTGGTGTAAAAATATTCATGCGCAATTTCATGAAATGATATTTTCTATACTTCAGCAAATTACTTGTGTATCATCGCAAATATAACTCGAAATCGCTTTAGTTTTATAACGTTTAGCCAACTTTTATGAACAAATATTTTGTTTTACGAGTGCGTCTGTTACTTCATACTATAATTTTTTCCAAATTTTATTTATTTTTTATTCTTTGAAATTGCATTTCCAAATTTGCATTATTTTATATTTCATTATAGATAAAAATATTATTTTATATTGCCATAATATTTTATATTTAAATTAAAAAAAAAGCCATATGTACCTAAAGTTTGATGAGAAATAAACGTTATATGATTATTTTACTGACATTGACACAAAACAATATATTTATTTATTCACACTATTTTATTATACAATAACAAAACTATATTTATTGTCAAATTAAACTTCTAATAAATTAAAATGTGTTTAAACAAAGAAAGTTTTAAGATAAAATGTTGAAATTTTTTACTAAACCAATTTTTAAGAACGTTTAGGTCCGTGTAATATTGTAACGCCAAAAAGAATTTATTAAAATAATATTCGCTTTCTTTAAACATTCTTTTGAAAACAATGAAATATGTTTAATCAAATTTCAGTTAGTTGATACAGTATTATTTATTTTTTGAATGTCATACGCGAGAAGTTAGCAACTATTTCTTTTTGAAAATGGCTGGAATCCCAATGTGAGTACTTAGAAATTTATATTAAGGGATCAAAACATCTTAGGGTTTTCTTTGACATTTTTATCCTCACAAAATAATCAAATATTTTAATGTGACTAAATTTTCGACTTTCTAAACGATTAGTAATTAATTAACCGCTATATAAAACTTTATAGAATTTTTGTTGATCAAAATAACGTTTGTAGATGTAGAATTGATCTTTACCAGTATTTAAATGAAAATGTAATTAATTACCATAGGGAGTAATTAATTACATTACCTCCTATGGTGCCAATCAATTAAGGGCATCACTATATCTAGTAGTGGTTTTCCCCAACCCTTAATAATAATAATTGAGACCAATAAATACGAGTAACGTACCAAATTTATATTTTATTACTCAATTCAGGTCAGGTGGATTTGGATATTAGTTGGGCTTTGGAATTGCTTAACTTGTCGGAGTTCAGACTGCTCCTTGTTTCGAAAATAAACATGATAATATTGAAGACAGAAGATCAAATAAACATTGTTATTTAGTATATTTAATATAGCTTGTTCGATTCTATTACTAATAAACAGTTTCTAGACAACTGCTTTAGTAATTGGTTTGTGTATGTTTATTTTTATGCATAGATCAGACTTTAACAACTGGTACTTTGTTGAAAATGAAGTACCATTGTACCGTTAGTCAATTAAAAAAACACATAATGGATGATGGCCAGTATACCAATTTTCACAAACAATTTGCTATCCATTGATATCGTTTACACTGTGTAAAATTAAATACAATGTTGTCACCTGGACCACATAATCTACCATAATAACCAATGTGGCTTTTAGCAAATACTTGTAACAAATACTTCATAGGTTTTTGAAATTTAATAATGGTATAACGAGGCAAACTGGCTTCGTTCCGGTTTGGTTTTATGAGAGAAAGTTCGTGCACTTGATACAGCTAAAATTATTTCAATAATTCCCGGCGGTTACATTTTGTAAAAGGTTAAAATCACTTCTAAAATCACATTATTAAAATCACAATTAAAATCACAAATATGTTCTGTGCTAGACGAACTAAATAAAACTCTTAGTTAATACTTAGATTTTGATTTAAACTTGTATTCATGTAAAAAAGTACGAGGGTAGGTACACATGCTTATAAAGCCCAAATGAAATGACCTTCAGAAGCACGCCAGGTGGAATGTGGAACTGATATTGCCCCTCTAAACGCAGGCGCAGATTTGACGTCGATGAGTTCTTCCAGTGTATTTTGAGAAGCGAAAATATGCAGACGTTTCTAGTGCTATGTCAACGCGAGTTAAACAGCGTGCAGTTATCGAATTTTTAACTGTTGAAAAAGTGACTCCTACGTGGCTTAAAGGAACTTTATGGTGATGATGCTGTTGATCGCTCTACTGTAAATCTATGCGTTTCAAATTTTCATAATTGCGAAGCTAGGAAAACCATAATTGTTGATGAAACTCGCAGCGGACGTCCGATCACTGCCACAGACGATAAGTAACGCAACTCGTCGAAGATTTGATTCCAAATGACCGTCGAATGACTCAAAAGTATATCCCAAAGCAGATTGGAATTTCTAAGAAACATGCCGGCTTCATTATTGAACAATTGAAACACCGTAAAATCGGTTCATGGTACTCATCGTGAACCGTCTTACAGACGAGAACACACAGCTCCGATTGGAATAATGTAAGCAACGTTTGCAGCGATGCCGTAAAGAAAGACACTACTTTCTTTCCAATATTGTGACAGGAGACGAGTCATGGATCCATCTTTACGACCCGGAAGAGAAAAGACAGAGCGCTGAATATCGACATCCATCTTCTCCTTAGGCGAAACAGTTCAAAACACAAACATCCGCAAAAAATTCCTCTGACTGTGTTTTGGAATGTTTACCGTGTTTCTCGAATGAGGGGCAACGGTAAATTCTTTTCAGTACATACAGACTCTAAAATACCTCTGACGTCGAGTTTTTCGTGTTATAGGTAGCATGGAACCAATATTCTTACAACGCTCGTCCGCACACCTCGCGCGCAACTGCAGAGGCTCTGTGAAACCTGAAGTTCGAACTGATTCCACATTCTCCTTACTCCCCCGATCCTGCGATTTTTATTTTTTTCTTCTACTCAATATACACCTCAAGGGTAATCACTACGCCTGGGCGTAATCATAACGCCTCAGATGATAAGCTGAATGCAGCTGTCAAGTCTTGGATTGGACAAATGTCGGACGAATTTTTAAGTGACGGCATGAAAAAACTTTTTAAACGTTGGGAGAAATGTGTTAGTCTTAGTGGTGACTATATTGAAAAATAAATAAATCATTTTGAAGCTTAATAACTGTACTTTAATATACTTTTTGCCCAATCTAGCTATTTATTTGTGTATGTGTTCTACAAGCATCTGTGCATTAGTTTTCAGTCTACCCTCGTATACTGAAATTTTAAAAAACATTTAAAACATCGAATTTAAGTTAAAATTTTATCACGAGTACGGAGAAACGGCATTATGTTTCACGTCGGATAAATTTGTTCGTCGGACAAAATTAACGCGATGACGTAAACTATACAACTTATACGCAGTAAAGGGGGCTGACGCAAATTGACGATAATAAAAAGTAGCACAGCGTGCTCTTTTAGTATATGTCTGAATAAATCGATTTAATTAGTAGTAAACCAGTAGTAGATGAATATGCACCATATGGAGCTGTACTAGTATGTGGGAAGAACGTAGATCTGACAGAATATGAATCGATGATGGCCGAAAGTAATTTTGAAAAATAGAAGAAAGGTAGTCAAATGAGAGTTAATTAGATAAATGCAATTCACCATAAGAAGAGGAAAAGTGGTAAGAATAATCTATGTAATTTTGTTAGGAAAATTAGGTAGCCAAAAAAGGTTTAAAAGCTTCACACAACACACAGAAAGTGGATTTTGGAGAAGGCTAGTTTTGAAAATATAATAATGGATTAAATTAAATTAAATCATAATTTATTCCAAATTAAATCATTCATAAATTGAAACATTAAATAAGTTAGTCATGTAGCAGGGTAATGTATGGTATTTGGTAATGACACTGACTAACAGCCAATTTTTAACTGTGGTGTGATACAGCAATTATTATGTGTTTTGGGGTGTAGAATTCGAGTGTACCCTTCAAAATGTTGAAACGCGTAAGATTTTTGACGCAGGACTAAGCAATTTAGGTGCACATAATTTTCAATCATATTGCATGGAGCCGCAATTATTATGTCGGAGGTGGGCTGGAAGCGTGAACCAGCTGTGGTTTTTGCGAATTTGCCAAGGCATCCTTGTCTTCCAGCTATTTAGTGCTAAGCAATCTCGAGACAAGGACAGTATACTGAAAAAGCGTAACGTTCGGCAACACCGCATACATTTGAGAACTTCGCACATCATCCCCACTCTACCACTTGGATGGCCGTGGTACACAAAGTTTCATGGACCAATTCTGCAGGTTTACCCAGTCTTCTTTTGAGTTTGGAATTAAGTACTTCTGTGTAATTAAGAAACTTTTTTCAACGACGAAAATGTCAAGTGAAACGCTCCGCGGTTTCAAAATTTCTCCTGACAAGATTTCTTATATTTGTTGAGAATTTCTGGTGAAGTCACAACCCAGACCATTTTCACAAAATGTGAATAGAGCCTATTTAATGTATTTAGGTGTTTAATCGGAGATCAAGACAAGCAGTGGGCCCCACATGTGTCCTGTTTCAGCGTGTCATTCGTGCTTGTTTGAAACGTAGGAGAAAAAGTATGCCTTTTGCAGTTCTAGTGGTATGGCGAGAATCAACAAATCATTTCGCGTGCTATTTTTGCGTGACATAGACAAAGCGCAAGTTCGAATATCCAAATTTGCCTACTGCCATAAGACTTTGTGAGACCTGCATTTAGAGCCATCTATACCAGTTGCCCATTTAGTGACTGAAAGAAACCTATGAAAATATGTGCATTCTTTTAGGTAAAATAAACTACAACTGGAACAAATATCGGATATGTGGGGATTTAAAATTATAGCAGTTTTAGAGGGACTCCCTGGAAGATTTACAAAATATTGGTTTTATTTGTTTGTGGGACAGTGGTGCAGTGAATGAAAATTATTTAATGAAAATTTGGCCGGACAGGAGTGGATTTCTAAAATTTCCTTATTCCTCCTTTTCACATTAAACTTGGATTAATGAAAAGTCTATGAATAAAGAGGGTGAAGGCTTTAAATATATAAGAAAAGGCTTTCCCCAGTTAAGTGACAGTAAATTAAAAGAAGGCCTTTTTATTGGACCACAAATAATAAAATTGCTGGACATAGTTAATTCTATAGAAAACATCACCACGCAAGAACTCCGAGCTTGTAATTTAAGTGTAGTAAGTGGATTTTTAGGCAACAATATGGATCCAAACCACGAACAACTAATTATTTAACGTTTAAACTCCTATAAATCTCTTGGTTGCCGAATGTCATTAAAAATATATTTCCTCCATTTCTTTTACCATTTCGCCTGAGAATTTAGGAGAGCAGGATAAAAGATTCCATCAAGATATCAGGACAATGGAAATTCAGTACCAAGCACGGTGGAATCCATCCTTGATGGGCGATTACTGTTGGTTGTTGAATAGAGAAAAGTTGCCCTCCATAAATAGCAAAAATAGAATTAGTGTGTTTCAAATAAATATTTTTGATGTTACCTTTTTCTAAGATATCAACGTAATACAAATTATATACATAATCGCTATTCAGGGTTAAAAGCTTGTAAGCTTGTATAGTAATTTTATCAATAAATATTAAATGGTGCCATTCTACATGTGGTTACTTTAATGTAACAAAAGAACCTTACGTGTTACAACTTTATTTGCCATTGCCGTCTTTAGATAGGTTCATTCAAGTACAATATGCTATTCAGCTTTATGATACAATAAAAAAAAATTGTTGTCGACCAGTGTAATTAAATAAGTGCGTGAGTCCAATAAAAATGAAATTTATGATGGATCAACAGAAATTGTAAGTAGAATAATTTTATATTTATTTGGGAAACCGATTGATGAAACATAACGCCATTTATAATATCGGATTTGCTCGCATATGCATGTCCTACAACACTATCAATACATTTTGATAAGTTTACACGTTTCTTTAATAAAACTAATATAAAAGAATTTAATAAAACATAATTCTTGATGAAGAAGAAGCGTGCTCGTAACCCTACTAATGGCAAAGTCTTGTGTTTAATTTCATATAATGCTGAGAGAATAGGGAGATTATAGCTTTAGAGATTTTGACTTTATAAAAACTATAAAATTATTCAATAGTAGGCAAATTAGAGTGAGTATGAAAGTGACTCGTAAGTTTTGTACATTACCTAAGAGTAGGAGAGGATCACTACTCTTACCAGTGTGATGTGGGGGGAGCACAATCGAAACCCAAAATTCAACATGATATATATGGTTGCGGCACCGGGTTGTAGATTGTAGAATTTTTCCCGTGAATTCTCACGTGACAATGGTAAAAATACAATATTTTCACAAATGTCTGAACGGAAGTTAGATCTATGCCTAAATATAAATACACACGTCTCTGATAAGAAGCGAAACTCTTGAAATATATTTTATTATATCACGACACCTAAAATAACAGCATCATACACTTTTAACGTCTTGGAAACATGGTCCGATGGTTTTCGGGAAAAATGATGATGCTGTAACACCAAAACACATATTAAGTCTCACTTCTTAGTTTTTAATGTAACGATTTTTAGTCTAACAATGTAACAGTGCCTGCATACATACATATTTTGTGTACGTCTTATTATGGTATCCGCAAAAGCTAAAACTCCTTATAAGTCACTAACATTAGTTCCACAAGGTAGTGGCAATTAGGGAAGTAGAACAAAGGTTTAAAAAGAGATCGGAAATTGGCAGCAAATTAGGAATTCCACTCAACATTTCATCAACTTAATTGAAGAACAATGACAAGATTTTGAGAATCAAATGTGAGAGTGGAAAAGATAAAAAAGAACGAGAAGATCTGATAGCCCAAATGTGGTCGACCGTATTCTTAAATGGTTTAAACAAGCATGGAATAAGAAAATTCCATTTCGGGGCCCTATTATGAGAACCAAGGCTTGGCAGTTTTGGCTCCTCTTCATTAGATAATCAAGATTTCAAAGCCAGCACAGGCTGGCTGTATGGTTTTAAAAATAGAAACTGTATTTCTTTCAAAGCAGTGTGTGTTGAAGGTCGTGCTGTGAATATTCAAGACCGAGAACCAAACAATATTTTTAATGTGGATGAGACGGGCATTTTCTATAATCGCACTCTAGACACAGACCTTTCTTTTAAAGGTGAAGCTTAGCGAAGAGCGGGTAACGTTTTTGGAGCAAATATTGATGGATCGAAAAAGTTATCTTTCTTAATGATCAGCAAGTCGGCCAAACTACGTAGTTTTAAAAACGTAAAGTCTAAACCTCTGACCTATGAATCGTACAAAAATCCGAATTGACTAACTTTATGAAAAGTGGATTTTAAATCTGGAGAAAGCATTTCGTAAGGAAAAATAAAATATTATTCTTTTTATTTACACCTATTCATCTCACAACAGCGCCTCCCAAATGGAAAATGTAAAGATCATTTTTTCCCGACCAAAATAACATCTGTTGCACCAGAAAATCATTGAAACCGTCAAAACATTTTGACAGGCGTCTGTTGGTTGAAAACATTATCATCAGAAATTTTAGCAATAAGAACCTCAACATTCTTCAAGCTTCACAAATGTGTAAGTAGCCATGGGATAAGATTACTAAAATAACCATTATAATATGTTTTCATAAGGCGGAATATGTAAACAAAGAAACTGACAGAGTAAATGTAGGAGAAAAGTTAGAAGAGCCTGAACCTGAGAACTATCTCTTATGAGAACTGTATCAACATGGACCAGATGTGGTTGTATGTGGTGAGATAACTGCCGCAGACATCATTGTTTAGGTGACGGAAAACAACCAAGCTGAGGATGGAACATCCTGTGAATGGAGAAGACAAGGAAATATCCAGGAAAAGCCCCTATCTACTACTACAGAAGCTATGATGCGTGTACATGAGCTTCGACGATATTTGAAGCTCAGTTTAATATAGAAAATTCTATTTTTTTATCTATTGATAGATTGGAATCATATACTACAACTCAAAGACTGCGTTTAAGTATACAATCAATAATATCTGATCTTTTTAAACTTAAATTGTTGAGGCAGTAAAATTGTTTGTTTATACATACTATATAGTGTAATTGAAAAATCTAAATGCATATACATAATACTGTATACTTTGCATGTACTTTGTAAAATAAAATTTATGTGTTTCATCTTCGATAGGTTTTTTTTTAATTTACCTCTTCTCTTTGACGGAAAGATATGTAACTCTAATTTTTGGATAACTCGAATTATTTGTGGTCCCTTCAACTTTGAATTATTCATGTTCTACTGTATACGGGGCAAATATTATGTTGAGTTACCAACAGAAAGGGAAAAAATTCAAATCTGTACATAGTATTATAAACAAGGTCAGATATGATCTGGCTCTGTCTCAAAGCGTGAATTCCGTTTTTTTTTTTGTTATGTGGTGGCGCGTCGTAGTGGTTCTACAATATCGAAATTTGTGTCGCCTCGGAGAACAATAGACCCCTTTATTTTTACGTTTTTAACGTGATATATAAAAGCCACCGAATTACGTAGCCTTTTTGCTCGGTGCTTGCAGTTTATGTACACGATACACGTTCAAATCGAATATTACGTACATATAAAAATTCATAGATGCTACACTAAGTAATACTTGCTTCAGACTGTTACGTGATATTTATCCCTTAAGTCTATTGTCCATTCCTTTATATAGTTTATCGAGGTGCAGTCAAAAATAACATCAATAGCATTCAACGATGCATAAAATGAAAATTCTTTATAGTTATATTATAATTGAGCCAAAAAGAGATGTACGAGGATGTCATGTTAACCCATTCATGACCATGTTCCAAAAATGGAACAATGTCTAATTTAGCCCCCTGTTAATAGGTAGCGCTTCAAATATATTTGAACTATCCTTCAATAGTTTCTAGCTATTTAGTTGATGCATTTACATTGTTATTTGCAATCTGCATGTTTGTATTCACCAGATTATGAGTGGCCATACACAAACAGACAAGGTAATTGTGGTTTGTTATAAACACTACTTTATGGCGTCTATTAATTTTGTAAATTATTATTTCTTTTATATTGCTAATGTTCAATTGTGATCTCTAGAGAGGTTCAGTTATTTTAAAATGTTCGATTAGGTTTTGGATGTATATGGATCTCTGTTTTCAGGTATATTTCGATTTTAGAACTTGGCGTTTTAATTGTAGTAAATTGAATTTTGTTTATAGGTAAAATTGATACAAAAACGTTTTATGGGAACTAAGAGCGATATATGTTTGATAGTCTTAACCGTTTATTAAAGAAAATTAATGAAGTAAACTTTGATTCGGCCGACATTTACGTCATACCCTCCGCAGATGACTCTGATGTATCCGACAACGAAGATGAGGTGGACTTTGCAAATAAGTTTTCGTCAAAACTGATCTGTGCTCCAGCTGAGGCATCTTTACAAAGGCATGGCACAAGTGATGATGAGTCAGAAAATGGGACTCTCACTGAAGAAGCGGAATCTAATAACAGCAAAAAGTTGGACAAGA
>WYDF02007149.1:0-13837 GCA_009867245.2 Adranes taylori
TATGGTCTATTCTACATTCAGCCAGGGCACCAAGCATTGCTCTTTGGTTGATAGAATCAAAAGCCTTCTCAAAGTCTTCTCGTGGTCATTGTTTGCGCAGGACAAAATCTAATACTGGAAGGCAAAACAATTCGATGCGTGTGCAACTACGAGCGATGGGACCTGCAAAAACGAAATAGAATCTCGAATCAATTAGGGAAGAACAGCGATTAGATATTTAAATCTCTTATATATAATCGTTATATCTAATCGTATTATTACTTTTTACCTTTGTAGTATGGAAAATAAAAATATGTAAATGAAGAACTAAGTCCGAACCAATTACAACTTTGAATCAATTCAAGATTAAAGTTCCGACCACCATTAACCCAGTTCTTCCGATTAACGCTGTTCAATTAAAGATATAAGAATAGGCTTCGATTTCCAAAATATGGGACGAATTACTTATGCATATCTTATGTGATAATAATGATATATATAATTTATACATAATCATTTTTGAAGTAACCTATATTGGAATCCTTTTTAATAATGATAATTATAATGACAAGATTGTTCCGTAGAAAATATAGTTAGCTTATATGATGATTTTTTTTAATATATTGGATTTCTTGGAACACTTTCTTTCATTTATTATTTGATTTGAATAGTAAATGAAAGAAATTGTTCTTTCTGAAATTGTTCAATTCGATGCAAACGCATCGAATTGTTTTGCCTCCAGTATTAGATTTTGTCCTTCGCAAACAATGACCATGTATTCCATGTTTTGTATGTTAATCAATAAACCCCACTTTGCATATTCCTCATCGAATATTCTCAGCATGTATTCAGCATCCAAATAATCCTCCGCTACTATGACCATTAGCAAACAACAGGGCAAAAAAATTATCATTGCCGACGTTTATACCCATGCTAATGCACTTTATTTTCCAATGCTGTACCGCTCCACTTACGTATATTTTATAAAGAGTGGGTGGCATGCAACAGCCTTGTCATAGCCCTTTCTTATCTCTAAATTTTCTTGATATCGACTGACAAACCTTTATACAACTGTTCGTCTCAAGGTAGATTATATATACTGCTTGAATGAGCAATGGATGTATTCCATAGAAATTCATAACTTCCCATAATTTAATGAGCGGAATGAGCTGAATATGCTTTAGCGAAATGCGCGGAATGTTAACATTAATTGTAGGCTAAACACATTATCCACACAGGAACTTCAGCTCTGAAGCCACATTGTTCTTCATTGTCATGGTAGCAACTTTCAATTTTGTTTTTTCTAATTTTGTAATACAGTCCGTTTGGAGAGTTTGTGCTTAGAGAACTTGGAGACATTTGTAATACACAAATCTCAGCGATCATCCTAGACCAAAATCAGCGTTCACACAAGAAAACGTTTTTGCTGTGCGCAAGATAATTAATGAAATCGTCATGTAACTTATCAGGAGATCGAGGAGATCAACTCTAAGGCCTCAATCCAAAAGAATTTACATGATGAGTTGGGCATGGAGAAATTCGTTTCTCGTTGCATCCCGCATCTGTTGACCGAGGAACAAATGGCGGCTCGTGTCAATTGGTGCCGAAGAACTCGGAATCGTTTCAACAGAAGCCGCTACCAAAATGTATAGAATATCATCAGTAGTGATGAGTCTTGGATTTATTCTTATGAGCCCGAGAATAAACCCGAAATCAGTCTACTGTTTCGACACTTCAAGATAAGGAGAATCCAGACAAAGAAATCCGTTCCCGCAATGTATCAAAAAAGATGGTCGTAACTAGTATATCAAAATACGGAGATATGGCTACAATTCCTTTATAAAATCACAGGACGGTAACTACTCATTTGTACACAACCGTTTGTTTACCAGAAATCATTTCTGAGCTGCAAAATACACCCACGGCGTCGGATAATCAGTCACATTGACATTGTGAGTGCTCACACTGTTCGAGAAACACTTGAGATTTTGGAGCAACAAAACATCGATGCTTGATCAACATCCATACATCCCTGACTTAAGTTCCAAAAATTTTTTTTTCTTCTCCCGCCAATCAAAAATGCACTTCGTGGTCAACGATTTCAATCACCTGAAGATGCAGCCGATGCTCTAACAATTAGTTTGAGCGAATGCGAAAGTGCAGCGACAATGGTGGCAAGTACTTTGAAAAACAACAAAGGACTGACATTTAAACTATTCCTTTTTGTTAAAACTATATATAAAAATAAAGACATCCCATCCTTTACATCAGCATTCAAATTTTCAGAGCCAAATTTATAAAAAACAATTCTAAAATTTACTCCAGCATTCATATTTCCGATAATATTAAAAAAATATTTTTTTGTTGTTTAGGTAACATATTTAACTTTACCGTCAACACTTATTCATTTCAAAATTGTATTCTTAATACAACACTGCATGATTAAAATTAATAAAATTCAGTTTGTCAAAAACTCATTTCCTTCAGGCGTATAATGGATATTAAGATAATACGAAGTTTAAAACTAATTTATATCTCTTGTATTAAACCAGTAAAGTGCCTCGTACTAGTAATTTTAAAATATCTACTAAACAAACAAAGAAATATATATATATACATAGAATCACCATGTTTCAGAAAATATATAATTTTGGTACATTTTGTCTTCCCCTTTTAAAGCCTAATGCGCGCATCTGATTCTGTCATGACATTTAAACAAATAAACATAGAAGTACTGCTTCTGTTAAAGTACAAAATTGTTGTACTTCGTAGGCCCACTGAAAATGTATTACAAGTTAAAACAGTGTATCACAAAAGTCATTTTAGAGAAAAATCACTAGTCAAAATAACATACATTTCTAGGTATATTTCCAAGATCGTACATACTCAGGTAATATATTCCCAGGTCGTGTGGTCGACATATTTGACCATGGAGTTACTATGGATTACTCCATTACAAGGATTTACATGGATAGATCTGTAGATGGATCTATGTAGATGGATCTACATGAGATAGACAAGACATGTATGGATGTGGATTGATAGTATTTAACATTTTTATATTATTGGACAAGAAGTATAATTCATAAACCTTTATTTAAACATCTCGTAATTAATTGACACACCACAAATATCTGATTATAAAATACTTTAATTACGCAACAAATAAATTCCTTTATTATAAAATTATAAAAAAAAATAAAGAAACCCCATCCCTATTCCGTTTCCTTTCTTTACTTTGTCTTAACGCATCTTTTTCTTAGTTACCCCTTTTCCGATTCAGCCATTATCACCCTTCTTCCCCTCCATTCATCCTCCTCACAAATGTCTCCCTCTTGCTTCTATCGATTTCACTCATTACCTTTTCCATTATCATCTTTTCCGATCCCCTGTGATGCGTGCATCTTCTCCAATTCTACGCCTCCTTCTTTGGATTTACGCTCAACCTTATGTTCACACGTTCATTTATCCAGTGTTCTCACTCATCTACGTTGTCATTACACAATCAACATTTCCTTTCATCAACACTCCTCCAGAATCTGTTAAACCTTTTTTCATTTCTCACATCTATGTCTAGCAAACCTCCTTTTCTACTTCATACTACATCCTGCCAACATGTAGTCCGACAGCCTTCTAACCACCTTCATTTCCGCGTATTTTCTTTTATACCTGTATTCCTTTAACCTCACAATTCTCTCTTGCTCTTCCACATCCATCAACGTCCGCTTCGCCGCAACCTATCTCCACTCGCCCTATTGTACCATTCCTCCATCGACCATCCATACCTCTTATATATATTTTTGCGATACCTCGCCCACGTATTTCTGACATCTCCAATTTTTTCCTTATTATATCCACATATAGCCTCTTTAGAAGCCTCCCATCTCCTCCCATTATTACTTTATTTTCATATTTAACTAGTTTCATTTAACTACCTTTATCCATAACTTGTGTTCATTAGACTCCTGCAGTAGTATGTCCGACGTTGTGCTTCTATCTAAACTCAATATCCTCTTCAAATATCTCAGCCCCATTATTTCAATTTCCATTTACTCTCACACCGCCCATGCCTCTCTGCCTCCTTACACAAACGTTTTGATTAACATTCTCATTCTGACCGAGCTTCTAAACTTTTCTTTCAATATATTCCGTAGTCTCTCCGCCGCTACCCCTGCTTTTCTCACTACTATACTCACATGTCCACTCACACTAGCACCATTACTCAACATATATCCCAAATATTTATATTTCCTGATATTTTCAATCTCTAAAGCCATTTATCTCAAATACATATTTTCTACTACCCATCATTTTCATTTATTTCACATTCATTTAAAAACCACTCTTCTCCATATATCTATTCATCCTTTCAATTAGCTCCATCATTTCTTTTCCTACTACCGGCTATACATGCGGAATATCGTTCACATAGCTTAGTGACCATATTTTATCGCAACTCATGTTCACACCGCCATCCTGCCCTCTCTCCCACAGCCACCAAATCTGAAACATCGATATTGAACAAATTAATGTTTAGCGGACAACCTTGTCTTATCCCCTTTCCCACACTTAACCACTCCTAAACCTCTTCTCCAACCTTTTATCCTCATACCAGTCTTTTGTACTCATAAAATTACCTATTCAGATATTCCTACGTCCTCTGGCATACTCGCTTCTCCCATCTTCATACACCTCGCTAACTCTCTCATTCCATCCTTATTTAATTTCTTCCATACATCCGTTGGCACCATATTCGGACAAGCTACCCCCTCCTTTATCCTACTGACTTCTCCCTTACTCCTTCCATTGTGATTTCTTCCCCCTAACATTCCTTCACTATCCGATCACATCTTTATTATTACTAATACCCCCGTCACGTTCTCCATCAAGTTCTGCTTGCATTCTTTCTCCCACTCTCCTATACTTAAACTTGTTTCCTCTCCACCTAGGTTTTCCTTATCATTCCTCGTCAAATATTTCCACATCTATAATTCCGTTCTTTTAGCATTTATCACCTCCCATTCTTTAACATCTTTTACTTTCCAGAGTTTCCTCCCTCCTCTCTCCATTTTCTTTCACTATTCTTCCCATTTCCTATAACCTAACTCTACCTTTCTCAATGTCTGCCTAACATTTTTTTTTCATTCATCCACCTTTTCTATGATGTCTTCTTTGCCCTTGTACTTTCACCATCATTTCGTGCTTCACACGCTGCATTATTTCTTCCATCCCACTCATTGTATTCCACATCACTCTTGCCATTCTCCCTGGACAAGAAGTAAACACTAACATATTTTGGAACTTCATAAGCTTTGATTGCGACTGAAAATTTGATTGCGGACCACATAAGAAAAATTTCCTAGCACAAACTCAACGTAAACTGTTTTTATTATTCTACTTAATAATTCTAAGTAATTTATAAAATGTTTTGGCGAGGCCGCATAAAAACTCCGCGCGGGACGGAATTACATTTAAGTGTAGAGTATTTTAAGTTCTATAAGTTAAATTAAATTGTAAAAGAAATATAAAAAATTACTTACCAATTTGAAAAAGAAATGTTGAATTCCAAAAATGATTATTACACAAAAAACGAAAGACCATATACGAATTGTCAATCTGTTGACAAACAAGAAAAATATATCTCAAGCTGTCATATCTGATTTAATAGATTCACAAAAATTTAAATTTTAAGCCAATTATATTTTTGATTCGGAATAAACCATGTTTATATTTAAATTTGATTTAACATATAATAATAATAATAAATCTAATCAAAAACTTAATGTTGCAAGTAAAAATGAATAATAAACGAGAACATATGATTTTAAGCGCGTATTGGTCGCGATTAACTCGGTTGAAATTATTATTTAAAAAAGTACACCGTTCGTATTAGAACAAACGGACAGTATGGACTGTTGTAGTTGGATTCACCATGGCTAGTCGTAGTATATAGATGGATCGAAAAACGTAGTGGTAGTGGACGCTTCATTATACTCCCAAATTGAAGCTTTTCGCATGCACTATTATTTCACTTACTATCTAACAGCTCGGAGTAGATGAAGAAACACATTGCTTCAAAAGTATTTCACTTTTTGAATTTAATACATTTTATTTAATACATTTATTTACATTTTGTTTATTTGTAAAACACATTTAGATATTTTTTGGATTAAATGCATTTTCTGAAAAGTCAAATATATTTCACTTATTAAATACATTTTTGATTAAATATATTTAAAAACATTTTCTTTAATACAATTATTTACATTTTCATTTAAATACATTCAAATTGATTTGCATGTCTGAATACATAAATACAACTACATTAATATACATTTTATTTAAAAATAAATTTAGATACATTTTTTCCAAATACATTTTCGGTTAAATACATTTAAATACATTTTTTGTATTAAATACAATTAAATACATGTTTTTAAATACATTTATTTACATTTTCATTTAAATACATTTAAATATATTTGTATTTCTAAATATATAAATTCAAATACATTAGACCACTTTACATTTAAATACATTTAGATAATTTAAATATATTTTTGGATTAAAAGCATTTTCTGAATAGACAAAAGACTTTCAATTCTTAAATACATTTTCTTTAATACATTTATTTACATTTTCATTTAAATATATTTGTATTCTTAAATACATAAATACAAATCTATTAAAATACATTACATTAAAATACATTTAGGTACAATTAAATATATTTTTTTATATTATAGGCATTTTCTGAAAAGTCAAAAATATTTCAGTATTAAATACATTTGAATAGTTGTTTTCCATTAAATACATTTAAAGACATTTTCATTAAAATACATTTTCATTTAAATACATTTAAATTAATGTATTTATAAATACATGCATTTCTAAAAATACATAAATACAAATACATTCTATTTAAAATACATTTAAATACATTTATTTAAATACATACATTTTCTCAAAGAAAGATTATTTCACAATTTTTTTTAAACATTTAAACACATTTAATACATTAAATACATTTAATACATTATTTTAGTACATTTATTTACATTTTCATTTAAATATACTTGTAGATCTAAATATATAAATTCAAATATATTAAAATAATTTACATTAAAATACATTTAGATACATTTAAATATATTTTTTTGGATTAAATACATTTTCTGAACAGATAAAAGTATTTCACTTATTAAAAACATTTAAATAAATTTTCTTTCATCAATTTATTTAATTCTTCATCTAAATACATTTAAATCAATTTTTATTTCTAAATACAAATACATTATATTTAAAAATACATTTAGATACATTTAAATACATTTGTTTGATTAAATCCATTTTCTGAAGAAAAGTCAAAAATATTTCACTTGTTATGTACATTATTGACCAAATATATATAAATACCTTTTTTGAATTAAATACATTTAAATATATTTTTAATTACATTTACTTACATTTTCATTCTAATACATTGAAGTACATTTGTAAATACATAAGTACAAATACACTAGAATACATTATATTAAGAGACATTTAGATACATTTAAATACATTTTTTTGAAGAATTTCACTTATCAAATACATTTTTGATTAAATAGTTTGAAATACATCTTCTTCAATACATTTATTTACATTTTCATTTAAATACGTTTGTATTTTTATATACATAAATACAAATAGAATAAAATATATTTAGAAATACATTTAGAGACATTTACATACATTATTTGGCTTAAATAAATTTTCTGAAGAGTCCAAAATATTTCACTTACTAAATATTTCTTTTAGATACATTTTTTGCATTAAATACATTTAAATACATTTTCTTTAATGCACATATTTACATTTTCATTTAAATATATTTTTGTTGGATTAAATACATTTTCATAAAAGTCAAAAGTATTTTACTTATCAAACACATTTTTGATTAAGTACATTTAAATAGTTTTTTGAATGAAATATATTTTACATTTTCATTTAAATACATTTAAATATATTTGTATTTCTAAATACGTCCGCCGATTATCCGAACACACAATTTTTTATTATGTATGAAATTTTTACGTTAATCCTCGTTATTGTTTGCGTTTCGTTATTCATTTTTAGGATAAAACATTACTATGCTAAAAATATTATATTACATAATAAAATATTACACTATAAATGAAAATATTACTCGCCAATGACGCAACCTATTTAACACATCTTGTATATTTTTTCAAGTGTTAAATAGAAATACATTAAAATATACTACATTAAAATACATTTAGATAGATTTAAATACATCTTTTGGATTAAATACATTATTTGAAAAGTCAAAAGTTTTTCAGCTATTTAATACGTTTCTGATTAAATACATTTTCTTTAGTACATTTATCTACATTTTATTTCATTTAAATACATTTATATTTATAAATACATAAATAGAAATACATTTAAATACATTACATTAAAATACATTCAAAGAGATTTCTTGGATTAAATATATTTTTGAAAAGTCTAAAATACTTTTTATAAGTGTTTAATATTTTAAATTCTTTAAATTACAAAGTGGTCCCGAAATAAATCCAAATTTTCCGCCAGTTTTCCGCAGAAACACTTCACAGGCTATTTACCAGACTAATACATCAACAACAAGCTGTCCAGAGGATATAATTGTCACATATTTATTTCAATTGCTTTCACTTATGAATTCTTACTTTTCCTTTCTAAACTCTCATTCTTTTGAAACATCCATTTCACTTCTCTTTTGTTTCTTCAATGGTCCAACCAGTTTCATTGGAGGACATAAAAATATAGCCTATGCCTATAACAAAATGTGTGTCTCCTTTGGAGCTGCACACAAAGTCTAAGAAGCTCCATCTGTACCAAGAACTCAAGTTTTGTCTTTTCATGATTACAATTCCTCGCCACGAAACCATTTGCTTCATCAAAAAGTCCAAAAGCTCCGGAATATGTAAGCAAAAATATAAATCAGAGCACATTTCAACAAAACTAGTATATGGATCACATATCACATACTGAACAACTCGCCAACATCAAAACCCTCCAATCATTTTGAGACCACATAGTCATCGGCTTTCTACTCCATCACAAAAGACTTCTACTTAGAACACCCTACAGAAACATAAACTTTGAAAAGTGTGGACAGAAAAATCCCTGCACACTTTTGATAAAAATGTTGGTGTTTGAGGTTTTGCGGACCACGCAAGCTTCTTGAATTGGTTCATATCTGCTTATTTTTGAAACAGATTGGATCCTTCTATTTTGAGGATACTTCTATTATCTGTGACACAAAGAGATAGCGCTTCTGAAGTTGGTGTAGGCAAATCTAGAATTCCAACAAGATTCAAAGAATTTGGATCATCGTCTTCATGAAGGAGATGAACTGTGGGTACAAACATAAAACCATTTCACGAAGTGATAAGAAGTCTAATAAGAAATAGTAAAGTTAATTCGCTAAGTAAAAATAAGCTCTGATTTTTAGAGATGTATTGACAACTGATTTTGATGTTAGTAGTTCAACTGTGCGCTATAGGCTTCCAGAAACCAAGAAGACTAATGAAAAAGGAATTTTTAACTTCTAAAATAAAGTTACAACATTTTACATGAACCAAAAAATTTAAATTATGGATTGCTATTAGAAGATAATGTTTAGTATTTGTGCAAGATTACAAAGCAAATGTTGTAAGGTGAGGTAACAGTTAACCTTAGAGACCTGAGCATGTCCAAAAAAATTGTAAAACATCGAAGACATATGTTATTAGTTTCTCTATTCAATGGAACATTTCAACATAACTTGAGCCCGAATCATAGGTATGTGAAAGTCAAGCTAATGTCATAGTTTCGAAAAAGAATATTATTTGTCTATTCGTACTATGCAACTTAATTGGGACATGTTATTTTTATTGTCTCAATGTGATGGAGCCAGTTACCACACAACTCATGGCAACTGGAAGACTCACTTTTGCTTATTTACTTACTTCCGATGGTTCGTTGACAAAGTTGTCCGAAGTCCGTTGACAAACTTGGCCACTACCACCAAATCATTCCGCTAGTCGTGTCCCGACGCTGCCCTCCTCCTCCAGTTACGGACATTCAGTCTACGGAGGTATTCGCTAACGTCATGCAATTACTTCTTACTTGGTCTTTTTAAGAACCTTCTGTCTTCTGGTTCATTATTTAGGACTTTCTTCAATATCCGGGATCCATCCCTCCTCACGACATCTCTACTCTCGACATCGTTTATAATAGGTGGTTTCTGGTGCTTCCAGTCCTGCGTTTGTGCGTATTCTCCAACCTTCAAAATTTTCCGTAGAACCTTAATAGGTATGGAAACTGAGATGCTGTGGCTGGGTAGAACCGCTCTCATGTCTGAAGAGAATTCGGTACACTTAAAGCTCCGGGGCTGGCAGTTACTAGCTCGTACTGGTTACTAGATTCGTATAGCTCAGTTTTCGAAAAATCACTTGGCCCTTTGAGTTATTGCTTATTTAGGGCTTTTGTGGATTATAGTCCTTCTAAATGTCTTTTAAGTAAGTACAGTCCCATTGCCCTAATATTTCACACATGTAAAGTGAAGCTGCACATGTTGCATGTAAGACTTCGCTCATTCTTAGACCGACAAATCTCAAGCTACAAGTAGGTTTTGTAGCGGCAGAAGACATGAGAGAATACTTGTGCTTTCTTGATAATCGTACAGCTTTCGACACTGTACAATGGAAACACCTGTAGCCTATTCTGAACAATATAGCATCTAATTTACATGAACCAATCACTGTATACGAATAACACATGTTCACTAAAGTTAATTGAACAAATGTTGGACGCTTTCTAAACGCAGGCAGGCAGTAATGAGACAAGGACATATTATTTCCCCACTCGTCTTCAACACATATGCGGAGTATGCAACGAGAGAAGCAGTGGAGAATTGGGATGGTGGATCGCAAAATGAACAACCTCAGATATGGCGACGACACCACGCTTTTAGCAACGACCAGCGAAAATATAGGTCTCTTGTTGAACAGATAGAAAACCAAAGTCATGATAATAAAGCGTCAAGGTGACAATTAAAGCAATATGGCCTGACAACTTGATCCATCTCGGTTCATTAATAACCAACACAAGAGGTAGAAGCGAGAAGATCAAACGTCGCGTTGGGACGGCTTGAACGGCGACGTCTGCCCTGCAAAAGATGTGGCGAGACAGAAACGTCAGAAAGAACATAAAAATGAAATTGGTTAGAACCCTAATTTTTCCAATATTCCGCTATGCCTCAGAAAAGTGGACTACCATTCAGAAAAGTGGACTACCAACACTATATAGAATGATAGTGTCACGTTGAAACTGAGACAATAGATTGTGTAAATTCGAACTAGCTACGTAAATTCTACTTCCATTTAAAATCCATCCAATCCTTCCGGGATGAAAACGCAGAGCTAATTTTAAGGTTTGTTTAGGGCGTAGATCGAATTAATAACTTATTGTCTGGGGGATGTGAAATTATCCATACATTGCTATACACTTTAATTGCTATACACTTGCTATACTAGACAAGAATTATGGAAGCCCTTAATTGATTAAAGACAAAGAATCGACTTTAATAAAATAGTACGGGTCAGGAATTTAAACAAACGAAATCAAATGAAACACATAGTGGTCTATAAAATACTTTAAGTTTACATACAAATACAATTATAATGGCTTCATGAATTAAGGTAGAAATGAAACATACTAGTAATGCGTTTATTTACATGGCAAAAATTGAAACATCCACTCTATTAAAAATGCATAGTCAAAGGCGAAATTAAATTATAAGTTTTATAGGACATACCGAAAGAATAATTTAGATATGACGCTTTAATAAAATTCATATTCAGTTAGCGTTACTTCAATTGACGAATTGTTACATTAATTAGAATTTATTTGTCAAAGCACAATCGATTAATTATCCAACGTAAAAAAACAATTATTTTATTTAAAATCAAATCAGAAGAACTTGAGGTGTTCGAGCTTCCAATCAAGTTCATAGTAATATAGTTGGTACTTACATTTTATATTTCAACCAGATCACAATAAAAATGAACGAATAAAATACGGGACTTTAAAATATATCAAATTATTTTAGTTCCCAGAGAAATTATGCATAAATCTGAACAACAGGTTTGCTGGGATCTCGCCTTTTATTCACTCACCTTGATTTCTGACCATACCTTTCGTACCGAGGCCTATTTGAACTTTCTGGGGCTATTCATTGACGTTCCATTTAAAAATCTATTTTCTCAATTACGTTCTTCTAACTCACGGACGTACACAGAGTTATTTCTTCAGATTTCTCTTGACTTCATAACTTCTTCTCAAAGAGAAAGTTCCATCTAGCCCCGCCGAGGTCTTAGTACAAGCGAACCAAGTGCACGTGTTATAGATTTTATATGTTTAAAGGTGGAGAAGGATGTTGAATCTCCAATGGACTTCAATGAGAACAACTGCAGAGGCCTTGACTAAACTAGGGACCAGCAAAACGCAAAGGTATGTTCCAAGGTAAACGTCCCCGTGGTCAAACCGAATCAAGATAGATCGATTGCATCCGAAGTCTTACTGACCAACCAATGCTCAGGTCAACGCATGTGGTCAAAGATCGGTTAGAGGCGCGTGTCACGACGTCTCTATTTAGAGGCAACGACTAAGGAGGAGAAAGTATATTTTCCATCTATGTAACTGCAAAATACGAATTAGGAGTTTGCAACAAAACGGTCTATTACGAAAACCGATGTACCTGAAGACCAATTAATATAGATACGCCAAAGTTTCAAGCTCTTTAATTAAACAGCTCCCTCAACAAAAAAATTTAATAACTTCATGTGGATTTAATTTTGATAATAACCGCCATTGTCACTAACTATTGAACGCAAATCAAAATTAATTAATAGTATAATGATTCGTGTGCAAGCTGCTTTACGGCATCGTAATTTCCTATTTGTTCGACAATCGTAACAGCACAAACGAATAAGCCATAAGCAAATGTAGAAGACGAACAATCCTCTGGTTGGTCACTACTTTGACTATAAAATTTGTGATTACAAGCGCCACCCTTCAATAATATCTTTTAGATCACATATTTTTAATGAGTTGATTCCAGAGAGGATCTACCAGATTTACTTCATTTTAGAGGTTTACTTCAAGAAAAATAAATATCCTTTCGAAAATGGCATTCTGTACGCTATAACTTTCTATATGACGGTCCCATTGTTCTATACTGACCCTAGTAGTACCTAATACTCTTTTTTTCAATCCCGTTACTTTTATTTTAAATCTAGTTACATTTTTCAAAATTCAAATAGGGAATTCTCTCAGCGCATGCGGGCAATTTAAATTTACATGACAAAAATAAATATTTCGCAACAACAATAGGCGCATTACCATGCCGACTGTAAAGCACTATAGGCAAGCAATGACGCATAAATCTACGTTAGCGGCGAACTCCTGCAATTAATATTTCTCGCTAAATTATCTATCAGCCCTCATATTGGTTATAGAACTGACAGCGGTCAAACTGTTTATGATAGACCCCTCAAATGACAGCGAAGGTTATCGATTACGAGTTTAGTCTAGGTCTTGGAGAGTGTGATGCTCTTTGAGATACTATATAAAGTTATTACAACTTTGCGACATGACAATGTGGCTAACAATTAATCACGAAATTTGGTTGGAGATTGATAGTCGACAAAGCCATTCTCTTATTTTTTTTTTTAAACTTAAGCAAAAACCTGTTTCATTAAATTCTAGCCTAACAAAATAACAAATTGGAATATATGGTTTCGATCTAAACAAAAGAGCACACAGCCCA
>WYDF02007160.1:0-13837 GCA_009867245.2 Adranes taylori
ATAATATAATCTAACATAATAAAAAAATTTAAATGCACGCCACTGCTAGTATTGAATGTAAACTAAACGTGACAACTAACTTATGATATAATAAGTATCAAAAGCGTTCCAGACAGGCGGACAGACAGACAGACGGACAAAGCTGGACGTTTATATATAAGTATAACACATTAGAATAAAATAACTGACTTTGTAACTTCACAGTTACATATAATATTTATAGACAGCACTCATATTATTTTGTGCGTGTACATTTAGTTAATTGTAACACCAAAGATAATAGATTAGTTTATTGATGTCGAAACAATTTTCAATCGTATTGCCAACCAAAAACGTTGATTTAAACAGTGGCATATTCAGTAATCGTTGGAAAATCCGTAGCGTAACGGACTCCTTGATATATATCTTTTCATTGATCCAAAATGCGCAATCTTAACAAAAATGAACAGTAGAGATAAATACACTTTTCAAAGAAAAAACTACAGAAAACAACATACTTACACATCGACCAACTACTCGATAATGATAGTGTGGACAAAACTAACAGGGCTTCCTACAACTACCTAATTGGAAACACTTTGTCTTGGCAAATCACACCGACCCGCATAGAATAAATAACAATCTGACCTCCATATATACTTTCACGGAGCTGTAAACGATATTTACAAGAAAATACACGAAGAGATAATTAGTTATAATTAAATCCAACCTGAGAGTATCACATCAATTTCTTTAAAGTGAAATGGGAATCATTTTTCAATTCATCAAAGTAATATAATCAGCTGGGAACAGGATTCATGGTGACAAGTAGCATGAAGCAAGGAGTTCTGGGATTTAAATCGGTGAGTGAATAGTTGTGTTCTCTGTGTCTAAAATTTGCCCTAAAGGATGAATTTTATGCCTTACTCGACAAGGAATATGGGTGTACTTCATGATGTTAAAATCGTTCTTGGCTACATGAATACTAAGATAGGGAGAGAGGTAGTATTCAGACCAGTGATCGGACATGATGGCGCTCACTCAAAAAGCAATGACAATGGTCACAGACTTGTAGATTTTGCAATTGACCACAAGATGGCAATTAGCAGTACGGACATCCCTCGGAAAAGCATTTAGAAGGTTACGTGGAAATCATTTAGATATAACAACTGAGTACCAAATCGAACATGTACTTATTAACTGCAGGTATGCCTCGGATGTCATGGATGTCACGGATGTCAAGACTAGGAGAAGAGCAGATGTTGTCTCCAATTCCGTACAGACAATAGAAGCAGAGAATCTCCGAAGTGAGGAAGGGTCAGGGGAAGATATTGAAGAAGTTTGATGTGCAAGTGCTGATCAGGGACGAGAAGGTGAAAGATATATAGAGGAGAACAGTTCGTGACAAGCTCAAAGGGCGGAAGCAGGAACTACAAGGTGCGACAGTGACCCAACAGTGGAAAGTGCTGCAAGATGCACTGAAGAGCTCTGCAGAGGAAAACAGTTGTCCTCAAGCAACCTGCTAGGCGAACAGAGTAGTACGACGATAAGTGTCATGCAGCTGTCCTCAGGGGCAATGTAGCTGGGGAGAAAACATTTCAGAGAAGGGTAACAAGAGCAAGCATCGGGACGTTCCAACAAGCTAGGCGGGAGGTAAATGGAAGAAGAGCTAGTAGGGACAAAAGCTAGAGCAGATAGAGAAGCTGTGAATCAAGAAGGAAAAGGCAATGTTCCAAGGAAGTACTGAAATCCAGAAAGGTTTCCAGCCAAGAGCAACATTTTGTATAGACAAAACTGGGAACTTCATCGGAGATGAGAGCGCGATAATGGAGAGATGGGTAGAATATTTTGAAAACGTTCTGAATGCGGCGGAGGAGGGAACCCCGGAATAACCAGAGCAGGCGAGGGATCGCCAGATAGATACTGCTGGCGAACGGGGTATTGTCCCAGAAGTGACTTCAAGAGGGGTGGAAGAGGCAATCTTTCTTATATGCAATAGCCGCGCGCCAGGAGAGGCTGGCATCCCAGTTAAGCTCTTCAAGTATGGTGGGCATGAGATGAGCGACGATATGTCCGCTCTCATTCTTTCAGTATAAGCAAACGAAGGAATTCCAGAAAATTGGGACTCAGCGGTAATCTGTCCCACCCACAATAAGATTGACAGGATGATTTTCAGTTACTATCGTGACATTTCTCTTTTGAACGTTGCATACAGGATCTTTTCAAAGCTACTGGAAAGGAAACTTGACACATATGCGGAGAAGTAAAAGGCGAAAATCAGTGTGGGTTTCGGCGAAGCAGGTGAACCTTTCATCACATCCTGTCATTACTGTTGATTCTGGAGAAGTGCTCCGAGCATAATATCAACGTGCGCCAACTGTACATTGAATACAAAGAGACATATGCTAGTATCAGGAGGTCCAACTGCAAGTGATATTGGAAGAGATGAGAGTGAAGCTGAAAAAAGCTCTTTAGTCTGGCCTGTATAACATTGCAACAGCGCCCGAGCCAAAATCCAGGGACAGTTAACAAGGGAACTTGCATCATAAGGAACTATCTACACTAGATCCCTTCAGTACATGGCCTTCACAGATGATGTAGTCCTTGGAAAAACCTCGAGTGCACTGACAGAGGATCTGCAACATATGACTAAAGGCGGGAGATGTTTAGGACTAACAATTAAGAACGCAAATGCTAAGTACACGATCACCACGAGAGAAAAGGAAAAGTTCCGTGCGGTGAGTCACTTGGAAACGAAGAAGGAAGATACGAAAGAGTCGGAGTGTTCAAGTACTTAGGGGCCCCGGTGATAGAGAACAACGCGATGAGTACAGAGATAAAAGTACGAAATATCGCAGGGAACAGATGCTTCTATGCTTTTACTAAGCTACTGAAATCCTCAATTCTCTCTAGAAAGCTCTAGTTCATTGTGTACCGCATCATAATTCGACGAGTAGTGCTCGTCGAACGTAACAAGAATTGCTGCGGGTGTGGGAAAGAAAGGTGCTGCAAACGATCCTCAAAGCGATTTTTGAAGATGGCGAGTAGCGCATTCGATCCAACCCAGAAGTATAACAGATCTACAATTATATTGACTTAGTTGCTGAGGTGAAGAAGAGACGACTGCGGTACCTGGCGTATTTTATAAGAATGGAGAGAGATAGTATCCCCAAGAAGATTATCGACCAACAACCGGAGGACAGCAAGAAACCAGGCAGACAAGGAAGAGGTGGATTGATGACGTCAGAGAGGATGTGCAGGCGCTGGAGATCCGAAGCTGAAGGAGATGCGCTGCTTCGGCAGGGAAGAATGCACTGCTGCTGTATGAAAGGCGAGGATCCTACATGGACTGTAACACCAGGAGAGTGAGTGAGTAATATAAACAGCATAAAACCACACAATGACACATGATGCTTCCTATTTATTACTTATCAATGTTCATTAGGTAATAATCACTTCAGAAGACAACCAATAGTAACTAGGTGAGAAATAGTCAACTTTCCGAATCGCCCCTGTATAGCACCATAAAATCAATCACCAGCTTTTCCTTAATAGGTTTACACCAATCTGAAATTGATGGCAAAAGCCAAACTGTTGCTTAGGAAACCAAGGTCACATTAATAGTACGGCTAGAATTATACAAAAAATAATCCTGCAATAAACAAGACAGTATACTATTTCCAATTATTTCCTAATTATAATAGACTTGCTACAGTTTTGGCATTCTCTACCCTTATCTAAGATAACTCCCAAAAAGGCATGTTACATTTCCCAAAGATTTTTCTTTTTAAAGATCTTCTGATCTTTGCAATGATTATGGAGCACTTTGGAACGGACAAACACCTGTTTAGCAACGATTGTAGCCCAGAACTGTTTTTATCCTTTGCAGTAAGTATTTTCTGTGTGCATGAAAGGAATGTGTTCCATTTATATCGACTGTCTAACGTGTAGCGTACAAAATTGACGGTATCAACCGCGTTGGACCTCACAGGACACTTGAAGATCCATAGAGAGCCCGGAGCGGTACAACTCACCGACTGGAGGTAGCATGACAAGATATAAGGATCAACTTTCAACAACTATTTGAATTTGCTATTCCTCTCCGAAAGTTATGGGAAACGAGCCCTTCCATGACAAGAATGCTTTAAAAACACAGAACAGCATCCTTTATTTCATCGTCGACGTCATGATGATTTCGAGTTCCAGTGCTAGATTTTGATGCAATTTTCCTAATCCTCGTGTTTAAGGTAGGACTCTAGGTTTGAATCCAAATTAACTTTAAACTGTTGGTACGATCCTCTACCAAGATGAGTATCATACATTCGTTTCAAGTAAGAAACATGTTGATCTAAATGTGACTGTGCCTTCCATAGGTTTAGCTCTGATTGGAATCAAGACAAATTAACTTCCTTCTGGCAAACATGACGAGTTATTGTTTTCTCTTAAAAGCCCAAAACACTATAAACATTTTTTTTAATCCTCAATTTTCTTCTTGAAGTGCCTATCCTCATTGGTCCATACTACTTTATTCACTGCCATTCTGAATAAAGCTGTTGATGTCATTCCAGTCCAGCTCCGTAAATTTTGTAACCAGGATGTATATCTCCATCATACTGATATTCTACCTTCGATTTTCCCTTGTAGGATGAGTTGAAGTAGATGATATTTCTTGTTCCGTATGAGATGTCTAAAGTATTCCAGTTTTCTACGTTTGATCGTTTAATAAAATCCGGAGCATGCAGCGATAGTACCACATGTCAAATTCATCTATGCGTTTGCATAAAGTATCACTCAGTAAGTGTCCACGCTTTAGCACCATACAGAAGAGTTGAGAATACTAATATTTCAAAACTCTAATTCTAGTACGAATAATTAGTGATAGGTTGCATAGTATATTTTGCATTTTATTAAATGTACTTCTTGCTTTTCCGATAGTGCTCCTAGTTTTTATTTAGATAGCATCCCAGGAATGTAACTCTCAGGGCCATAGTGAGAGTAGCAGTAAATCATATTGTCGCGGTTTATTTGGAGTGGCTCAGTTACGGTGTTGTTGTCAATTTTTCTTTACGGTCCTCGAAAGCTTTATTAACCTCATCCGCCTATTGAAATTTTATATTTTTCTTCACCACAATGGTTTTGCGATGCTCGAATAATTTCTATAAACTTTCTGTGAAAATTACATAGTCCTAAAAAACTTTGAGGTTTCTTTACTGTCTTCGGAATTGGGAATGCCCTGATTGTCTTCAGTTTATCTGGGTCTGGTGAGATTTTAGCTCCTTCGACGATGAATATTTTTCTTCAAAAATACACAGTTACTTGGCGTCAACGTTAAATTTGCTTCTTCCAATCTTTCAAATGCTCGTTCCAGCTTATCTATATGTTCCTTAAAATCTTTTAAGAAGATTATGATGTCAGCCAGGTACGTCAAAATCTTTTTCCACTTCATTCCTTCAAAAAGTATATCTCACAATAATTAAAGGTGCTAGGCGCATTACATAAACCGACGTTATACTCGAATGTTCATCAAAAGTAGTGAAGCTTGTATATTCCTTTGAGCTTTCCTACATTTGCACTTGCCAGTACCTACAAACCATATATAATGTTGAGTATAGGTTGCTTCCGTCTCCGATGAGCTCCTTCATGTATTGTCTCTACCTAATAAATTTCTGGTCTGTTTCAGTAATGGTGTTATCGTCCATGTCCAAGATTATTCCTCCACCTCGCCTTTGATATTTTCCCGTTGTTTCCTTTATTTTCTTGTGGTGGTTGAAGCTGTAATGCTTATTTGTAGCATCTCGATTTCGTTACACCTCTCCTGTAGCCATCGTTCCTTAGCCTCCTTGATTGTTTTCAATACTCTCCCGTGTATTTCCCTGTATATTTTCCATACATTTTAGAATAGTATCTGTCATTCTTTCTTGTCTTTTCATCGTCTTATCTGGTCCCAGCTCCCTCTCTCTTATAGAAACTATGGCTGTTTTTAACTTGTTTCGCAGGTCTTCTATTTCGGTTTCGCGGTTGCTCTCTTCGGAGATAATTCTCAGTTCATTGTCTATTCCATCCTTAGATCATTGTAGTATATTTTCTTGTATGAGTTTCCGTAAGTCAGTACGTTTCGACGGCCTTTTTTAAAATATTTTCTTTAATCGGAGTTTGATTCGAGGCAGTAGCAGATTGTGACCCAATAGTATAACTGCACCTGGGTAAGTTTTGCAAGAGATGACGGCGTTGCAATATTTTCTGCTTATCATCACAAGGTGGTAAATCTGATTCCTTCCCAATAAATGGATCTTATTCAGACTTATTAAGTTAAGGATTATTCACAAATAATTTTTTGTTACTCGTCGATATGGTGTATTTATTGATATCGTCACGTACCCATAGATCCCATTACAAACAAATTTTCAATTCACATGAACTATAGATCATATTTTCAGTTTAAATAAACTAACGTAGGACAAGCACTCGTTTCGGAGTTTCGCTACTCGTCAGTCATGTGTGTATTTAATCTTTATGCATCGATCTGACATTATGCCACAGACAGAATAATCGGAAATGGTGTATATGTACCGTCGTGTCGTTAGTCAATTGAAACAGCATTATGATAGAAATTGGCCGGCATACCAACGATATCAATGGACCATAAATTATTTGTAAAAATTAGTATTCCAGCCAACTTCCATCATAATGCTCTTTCAATTAACTAACGGTACAATGGTAAAACTATACTATTTTTGAGTACAGTGCCTGTAGAATAATGTGAAGTCGATGCATGCAGAATAAACACACACGTACCTGACGAGGATCGAATCTCCGAAACAAACCATCGCCGAATGTTAGTTTCATTAAATTGCAAATTAGATCTAAAGTACACGGAAATTGAAAAATTCAATTCAATGTGAACAATGTGTCTAGTTAGGTACATTGAAGTATATAAGAACTTAATATTAAGTAAAAGTAAACCAACAAAATTCGCCTTTATAAGCATCAGCATATTTATAAAAATTTGTTGAGAAACCTAATGTGGGCTTTACGCTAGACTCTTTCACAGGAAATTAATATTTTCGCTACACACGATTTAGGTACATGTCAAATTGATAAATTTCATGGATTAAGACAAATAAGAAAATTTCTACATAAGAAGCGTTTCAAATATTTAAAGGGTCGCACCCATAGACAGTCTTATGTTATTAAAACGTTAAAGTAATTAATATTTTAGAGCGTGTCGGGGACCGATGCTTAAAAGCTCGCGTAAAGTTTTTTTACATATGTTTATTTTGTAGCCTAAACAAACTACAGTTTGACTCTCTATTCAGTATTACACGGTATTGACACGCACGCAACGTCATTTACAAACATCTGGACCTAAACTCATATATAATATACACAAATATGCGTATACAGGGCATTTTTATCTTGTATATACAATATGTGTGTGTTAAATAAGGTCTCACGTGAGTAGACCTTGTCTTATTTTGAAAATTAAAAATTTTGATTTTGTTTTAATTAATTTAATTTTTTAATTACAATACTTACATAAGTTGCTAAGAAACTTATTAGATTTTAAACAATTGCACAAATTTACGCAATTTATTTAATCATATTAATTAATTATTTCAATTACATTACGTTTAAAGGACTAATATATTTTACTCTATTACAACGATTACACAAGATTCAACTAATCGCGTTATTTCATTACTTACATCTTAATTATTTTAAAAACTTGATAAATACATTCAGCAAGGTCAACTAGAATGATTTATTAATTTATATAACATTTCATACATTTACTTGATTAATATTACCGACAACACCCAAGATTAAGATGGCTGCCGTATTAACATAATAATCTAAACTCTATTACTACTACATCATGACTACTAGATCAAGTCTGAATCGAGAAGTACTGCGCAAAGCGGGTTATTCGCTTATATGTTTTCTGTTCGAGTTACGCTCGTACACTGCTTGCGTCTCCGAGTATGTACAAAGTAGGACTATGTGTTCATTTGATTGAAGTCTTTAATTAATTAACATGAACTAATCAAATGGGTGGGTATCGTCTTCGAAAATGTGCAACAAATATGAGAGACTAACAAATTAGAAAAACTGGCCATGCATCGCGGGTGGATGGCCATTTCTGCTATAACGTATTAAGCTTTATCAACACCCTTATTTTACAGAAAGTCATTTTATGTGCGTAACTGAATACACAATATCTTTGTATCTGAACCTATTACATCGGATAAATATTATTTTTATTAAATCTTATATGTTTAAAGTCTGTTGGTTGACATATGCAAGGTGTTATGCGTTAATTTTGAATTAACTCCTATATTAGATCTGATTTTAACGATCCGTTTCTACAAGATTAATGCAACAAATGAGTACTACCCTACTTCTTGTAGAGAAATAAGTTTTTTATGGTATTAGCGTGTATTCAAATGAACTATTGAAAACATATGAAACGGACTATGAAGTCACGTCGTTTTTATAATTTAATAGTCTCTCATATTTGCTACACATTTTCGAAGACGACTTGCTTAACCTAAATAATTAATTAATGTAGTTATCTCATTAAATAATGATACCCATCCATATGATTAGTTATAATATGCTAGAATGCGGCTCTCGTATACGAACAAAGAGAAACCAGTGGTGTTAGTAACGACGTGGCTCCATAGTCCGTTTCATATGTTTTCAATTGTGCACTCAGCTACTTTGAATACACGCTAGTACCATAAAAACTGATTTCTCTACAATATGTAGGGTGGTACTCATTTGTTGAAATAATCTTGTAGAAACAGATCATTCAAATCAGATCTAATATAGGAATTAATTCAAAATAAACGCAAAACACCTTGCATATGTCGACCAACAGACTGTAAACATATATAAAAGATTTAATAAAAATAATATTTATTCGATGTAATAGGCTCAGAAACAGAGTTAGTGTGTATTCAGTTACGCAAATACAATGACGGTCTGGAAAATAAGGGTGTTGATAAAGCTTAATACCTTATAGCAGAAATGGTTACCCACCTGCGGTACATGGGCAGTTTTTCTAATTTGTTAGTCTTTCATATTTGTTGCACATTTTCGAAGACGACCTGCTTAATTTAAATGATTAATTAACATGAAGTTGATACCTAGAGTTGGGTTCATAACTTATTATCTATAGCAAAATTACTAGATAGAAAAATAAAAAGATATCCGTGTCCAACAAAAGACTTATTGTTCTTATTTCTCTCATGTACCTTAAGTTAGGCATTTTCGACGGAAATATTGTCAATTTGCGAGCTTTAGGTGTGGTAATAAAGAAAGAGATAATAGGTACTGGATGAATGAGCAAGAAAGGAAGTGTAGAGCGTGTGCGGATGGTAGGGAAAATTGGTTGCATTGGATAAGACATTGTGTAAAGATGTAATAGACGGAGGAAGAAAGAATGTTTGGGACAGGATGGGTGTGGACTGAGAATTATGGAGAACATTGTGAACGTGATAAGAACGGGAGGGAGAAAAAGTGTTGAGGTTATTATTTGTGGGCGGTGAATTAAGATGGGTAGAGGTGGGAGGGTAATGGCAAAGAGGGGAAGGTAGGAGGACAGGATGAGACAGAGAAGAAGGGTTATGGTGGGGTTAGTTGTGTAGGATAAGGGGAACGGGAGAAGACTGAAAGGAAGTAGATTATGAAGAGGTAGTGGTGGAAGTAGTGGAAATCTGATGGAAATGATCGTAGCCTTGTCTTATCGTAACGTTAGCTTAGAAGGGGATTTCATTGAAGAGAATTTTAATTTAAGCTTTGGGATTGAATTTTCGTTTCGTTTTTGCTTATTTGAATTATAGTGCTAATTATGTGTAACGTGAAGACTAATAGTTGCCTTTTATATGTGATTTATTGTATTGTTAATGCCAATAAAGGTTTTCATTATTATTATTATTATCAATTTGGCTCAAGTTTATTAAACATAGTCATCCAAAAATGATCATTATACATTTAAGTTTCAATAAGTTTACATAATTTTATATTAATTTTAAAATTGAACAGTATCCACAAATTGCTATGAATCGATCGATTTATTCGTCCTCAGCCGACTTAATTTCAGCCACTTTAGGCTGTTTCTGCGTGTGCATTCCATTCCAAAATGAACCAAAAGAACCCACATTAAACTTTTTCGCAGCAAGACTATTGAAAATAACGTAGAAATAAAAAGGGCTATTAAATACTGTAAAGCCTCATGCCTAATTTTATTTCCGCTACTAAACTCGACACTTTAATTTAATCAAGCTTTTGTTTAGAATTAATTATAATTTAATCTGAATTAATTCATGGATTTTATGTTCAAAACTCAGAGAGATATGGATTTTGCTTGGTCAACACAAAAATCGGTTTGAGCGAGAGTAGTGCAGCTTTTAAACCTTTTCTCGTCTAACCAAATTCCTACTCTCATTACGTTAAAATTACTCACTATATTTTCCCTTCCCACTATAAATTGTTCATGTAATGTAATCCACTTCATTGTAATAACCACTATCTTGCTAATTATTTTCGGCCATGATTGATTCACACCCAATAAACGTTACGGTCTACACGCATATTACTATAATCTCACACTCTGCAGTAGAACTTATTATTGAATTCCTATTAATCACAACGGTTCCTTTACACATACAACGCTAAAGGTATTGTACTGTTCTCCCACTTTACTTGTTCCTATGTAAAAGAGTTTATTTAAGATTTAAATAAATACCATATGCCCTACTAAATACTGTAACTAGTAAATACCTACTAAAGGGCTACTAAATACTGTAAAGCATCATGCCTAATTTTACTTCCTATACTAAAATCGACGTTTTAATCTAATCAAGATTTTATTTAGAATTAATTATAATTTAGTCTGAATTAATTCATTGATTTTATGTTCAAAACTCAGAGAGACATGGATTTTGCTTGGTCAATACAAAAATCTGTTTGAACTAGAGCAGTGCAGCGCAGCCTTTACACCTTTTCGCGTCTAGACAAACTCCTACTCACTTTATTTACCCTTCTCACGGTAAATTGTATTCATCTAATGTATTCCACTTCATTGTAATAACCACTATCTTGCTAATTCTTTTCGGCCATGATTGATTCGTATCCAATAAACGTTACGGTCTACATGCATATTAATATAATCTCACACTCTGCGCTATAACTTATTATTGATTTCCTATTAATCACATCGATTACTTTATACATACAACGCTAAGGGTATTGTATCGTTCTCCCACACTACTTGTTCCTATGTAAAAGAGTTCGTTTAAGATTTAAATAAATACCATGGGATACAATCAACAATCAATAATTTATTCAACATTTCGATTGTAAAACTCATTTATGATGAGCTTGCCAGTAATCGGCTGCCATTTTCTAACTTATATCGTCTACTTAAACCGCTAAACATTTTACCGCATCATCTATTCATCCTGAATTATTAAGTTATTTGTAAGTATCAAATGTACAAACCTATCATCAAACTAAATTGGAACGAGGACAAATTGCCTCGTTACAATATAGTATTTATTATAGGTGGTAGGTGTGCACGACACCCGGGCAGCAGATTTTGGAGAGCGACACAAGTAAATGTGTGGAGCTACTAATTGTCCTTAAATTTGATTTTTTTTTTGGGGCTCCATATTTTTCCTGGGTATCCCGACGTCAATGTATCTAAACGCTGCGCTGTGTGCATGTTCTGCATGCATTACTCATTTTTTTATGTCTGCTATTAAAAATACTCACGTCTTAATCATCACATAACTTAAATATTACAATCTCAATATTGGTAGACCCTATAGATAAGCTAATAGTAAACAAATCTTTAGCTCTAGTACAAAGAATTCAATCTTCATTTGGATTGGCTCACCACGGAGTTACATGTCATTCATACGAAACAAAAAGAAGAAAATAAAAGTGTAAAAAGAATAGCGCACACATAAATGCGTTTGCATTGCGTATGCATATTTGTATGCATTGTCATCACAGACCACACATTGAAAACGCCTGCTTATGTAAACGATCCAGTATGTGAATTTAACCGGCTTTCCATATAAACAGCAGTCTTCAATAATTATCATTTTTCTTGTCCTTTTCGACAGAGATACTCAACAAATCTTATGACATTAATTTATCTAGAACAATTTGATTTACTAAATCAAATGGCGGACTGCTGGTCGTATCCGCGCAGCGCGGAATCTTCATTAGACCCCGCAAAGCTTTTCATAAAAAATTTTAAAAATGCTATAATAAAAAAATATTTTATGTTGAGTTTTTGATAGAAAACTTCAATTAATATGGCCCGCGATCAAATTTGCAGTCCTGATTTAGAACATTGAAAATTGGCATTGAAATTCAAACAGAGAATGTTACATCAATTTTTAGTTTTCAAAAACTAAAAATCAAAATGCATATCCGCAATTCAGCGGAATTTTGAAATTTACTTAATGACCAAAATTAATTTGAATTGCAAAAAGTTTTTTGTTACGGGCATGAACGGCAAATTTAAGCGACATTCACGCACTTAAAAATTCGCCTATTCAACATGTTTATATTGCTAAAGAATTGTACGTGTAAGCTGTAATTTGTGTCGTGTGTAAACGCGACTTAAAATGCTCGTTTTGCACAGGTAGCATAATCATCAACCTCTCGTTAAACCTCCATTCCCACACCTTCCTCATTCTTTGTATCACTCCCCTAGCTCTCTTCACTATCATCCTAATATGTTCATTAACACTGTATAAAATTTATACAGCGCGTCCACTCATGTTAAATTTTACGGCGCGCCCGCCGAAAGGTTAAAAGATCTTACCAACTAACGAAGAGGCAGCCTCCATTTCATAGCCCTTGATTAGGTATGAAATGTGCGCTGCTTAAGGGGAGATTGATTCATAAAGAGCTCAAGGTCGCGTAGCGACAGACGGTGTAAGGAAGTCACACTAATAAATAGCTAATGGCAGATCATACAGCGTTCAGTTGTTGTTAAAAATACTGATAAAAATACTAATTAACATACAATTACAATTGATTATAAGATAAATGTTCTACTTTGATTAGTTTTAAATAAACATTATATTACTATTTGTTCAATATAAACTGTATGCTAATTCCACGTTTTAATAGCTTTCCAATTTGCATTCAAATGACTGAATTTAGCCAATACGAAAATTGATAGAAAGCTTTTAATGGACGCTTTCCCCACAAAAACCAAACAACGCAACACGAAAAGAAAAAACTAGACGCATCAAATTATTTAGATTTACTCGTGCAAGGATGAACGCAGTAATTTATTCATGTCGGATAAATAAAAAGCATTTATTCCTAAAGCAAAATATTAATGTTTGTGCTTCATTACTATGTGTATTTGAAAAAAAAAAGGCACAAAAGTGTATAATTCATCGGTATTCTATACTTAAAACATTTGTAAAGATTGAACGTAAAACACATAACATAATTCAGGGACAGCTATTTTTCAGGCGAAAAACATATTGGAAATTCCAATAAAAAACTATTTTTTCCTATTAATTAGTTTGGGCGTACATGAAAAGCAGTTAGTTCCTTGAAATGTTAGCTCTATTATTGTATTAGTAACTAATATTATTGTATTAGTAACATTATTGAAATTGGTTTCGTGAGAACAAAAAGACAGATTCTTGTGAATTTAGTATTAATAATTTATTTCAAATATAAATCCCAGCACGAAATCATCCTCAGGGATGCAACATCTATAAGAAATTACATATACTTACATATAAACGTCTAGCTTTGTCCGTCTGTCTGTCTGGAACGCTTTTGACCTACGTTCATTGTGATTTTTCTTGTGCCA
>WYDF02007182.1:3016-13835 GCA_009867245.2 Adranes taylori
ATATTCTTGAATCAATCCCTTTTTCTCTCAGATGACCGTATTACCTATGACCGTATATAAAAAATTAAGAGACTAATGCAAGTTAAAGTCTGGTCAACATTTACCCACTTGCGTAGAAATGCAAGTTAAAGAAAAATAATAAGTACTTCTAACAAGCACGACTTAATTCACCAAAATGCCATTATCAGTTGACCATGTTATGGCCAGCGTATTTCTGCAGGTTTCACTTGGTTCTAAAGCAAACGCTATAGCGTATCGTTCCTGCAAGCTAGTAGCAAATAATAGTATATGTAATTTACCCACTCACTATCAGTTACAGGCTGAAGAGAATGATAAATCCTAAAGCCTTCTTTAATAAACCCTCCAACCTTCTCATTTACAGAATTTCAGCAGAGAGTGGAGTTCTAGTGGGTCAAATTCTACACTGTTGGATGCACCGGGAATCCTACACCTTTTGCAGATTTCTCCACTTTTTACGTAAAACAAATGCTCTCGGAATTGAATGAGTAAATGAACTTAAGAAAATGGTTAAATATGAAAAAAGTGAGGATAGAAGGATGATGATGAACGAATTGTACAAAGAATCTATGTGAAATCAATTATAGATGCATGTAAGAGGGAGAAGCTAATGAAATAGTTAGGGATAGAAAGAAGATGTAAAGTGGTGTGCATGGTATATGTATAAATGGTATGATTGGATGGGGAAAGGAGTCAATTGTGAGGAAGATGTGGAGCAAACGTTGCGAGATGTAGAAGTATAAAAGAGAAATGAAAAAGAAGAATGAATCGGTATAATAGAAAATGTGAATTTTTGATGATTGAAGGGATGATGCCGGAATATTGCAGATTTTCATAATATTATATTATTGTAATAACATTATATTATTTGTACTGTATTATTTATTGTGTATATAGTATTTTATTTCAAAAATATTATTTCATTTCCATTAAAAAATAAGCGTACATACAAGTAACGAAAAGACAAATACTCTCTAGAGTCACATCTTCAAGACTTGACTTTATTTCATGGAATTGAAAATGCTCTTTCAGGTAAATGCTAGTTGCTTTTTCCGTGCTTGGTGTTTTCTATTGAATGTAATTAACCCTTTTGGTTAAGCATTCAGTGCAGTTCTTTATTAAATTAATTGGTTTCTAAACAGAAATCAAAGTAGGACGTTAGGACGAAGCTAAAATTTATAAATCATTATTAGGGACAGAGAAATATCACGATATCGCTGTTCAGTTAATTACACAAAAATGGGAGCCTTTAATTGATTAAAACCAAAAAAAAATGGCTTTAATAAAATAAGTACGGCTCATAAGGTAATTAAATAAATAAAATATATAAAATACCACAAGAACTTAACAACATTTAATTACAAGCAGAAAAATACTTATGTAGAATCAATACAGATCGGTTGGCGGATACTATAATAAGCTACAGTATCGTTCTTGTTAGTTAAATATTCGTAAAGATCGACTCGCCACCGATAAACTTTATCAATTATCAATAAATAAATATAGAAATATTCAATCCACATTAATACATGTGTTAATCAATTATTACTAAATTAAAGTAAATAAGTAAATTAAATATGTACTCACATTAGAACCCCTGATATAATTCACAAAAAATAATCCCTTAATTTGAGGGATTATTGCAAGTGTAATAGGAGGGTAGTCATTGCAGCGGATTTTAATATTGACGTTCTTGCTCGTGAGTTAAATGATAAGCAAATTTTTTTAGACATCATGCTAAGCTTTACTTATACTCCAACCACATATGATCCAACCAGAATAACTTCTCATAGATAATATTTTTGTTAACGATAATTTTAACAAGAACAATCGTCTTTGAACCACATGTATCAGATCATTGTTGCTTGAAATTAGAAACTAATATTAAAGCCCAAAAATTCAATACGACGACACAAGTTAGCAGAATAATTGATAAATCCGGTTTAATATGGTTCAATACGAAACTAGAAAGTTTTGATTAGGAGTTTGTAAACAGATGCGATAAGGCACAAAAAACTGTGAAAGCGTTTGGGACATTTTTCAATACATTTTTGGAGTTGTTCAATAATATGTTTGAAATAAGTAAATGCACTAACAATGATAAACAAAATAAATGGTATACGGTAAGCTTAACGCAACTGAAGGATCACATCAATAAATTAGAAATAATATATTTTGTGGCGGAGTTGAATGATTCATTGACGAAGTTCTAACGCAGATACTGTAAATGGAACCAGTCCATTAATATTACAAAGATGGTGAAATAAATTGTTGAGTATACGATGACATTTTGTGGCTTAGATAATGAATGCATTTGTTGTAGTAATGTAGGGTCTATTCGCTGTCACCGATGTAGTATCGGAATAAACGTCGGTGGTGAACTACACGTGCCTCTGAGTTAATCTCTGCTATCTCTGTTGCCTCGGTGCGGCTGGTGGTTGGTTGAAGTCTTCCGCTGATGTTGACTTTATTGACGAATTAGTTTATATTAGAATGAAACAAGAAGTGAACGACGAGAGAACGAAAGATTGGGCTGAAAAGTAGTGAATGTAGTATATGTGTATACCTGATCTTGATGTTATAGAATTTTGTTACTGAAGATAGTTGAATTTAATTTAAATTTAAATAAAATAATATAAGCTTTTCGTTGGTGGCACTTACTATACATGTCAATCAGATTCAAAATTATGTTTTCCCTCTCTAAAAGAATAAGTTCGTTATCTAATAGAGAATTCAGCTAGTTAAGTTGTGCGATTTCTCACTCAACAGCAACTAGCGTCAGTTCCAAAATGCGTCTGTGGAATGGTAGCTGGAGTGGCTCCTTTTATGCGAATTTTCTGGGAAGAAGCTGCTTTTGGCGTTTTGCCGGAGTCGGTTCTGGCATGTTGCCGGAGTCGGTCGCGGTCTACGGTGTCTGCCGCACAAAAGGAGGAGTTTGAAAGAAGCTTCTGCTACAAAATTTTTAGGAAGATTCTACTTTCGACCAATCGAAATTTTCTATCTGATATATTAAGAAATTTAAGGATCAAACTTGCATTATTTTGTTGACGAAAACATAAGTAGTGAAATAAACGGTGGTAGTAGCAATCCTACTCCTACTGAAAAAAAACGCCTTCTGTTGAAATGCGTTAAAGTAATAACCAATCGGAGATTAACCGAAAGCACAAAAGATGAAAAGTTTAAAGGTTTATTAAAAATTAGTTGGTTGACAGAATCGTTACGCTCCCAGTAAAAAAAAATCGCAATCGCAAAAGGAACCCATTAAATCGTAAAATTTCAAATGATAGAAAAAAAAATGTCGTTACGAAACTGAAAATACAAAAAATATCCTATAGGTACACAAAAGCATGCCGCTGAATTTTTATGGCTAGCGATATGAAATCAAAGCTTTGAGCAAGTGTCATGCCGCCTGCCTACTCGCATCGGTGAAGCCTTTGATGGTTTCTTTCTAGGCCATAGTGCATTTGTATAGATGTGTATTATATAATTTCCGTGTTACGGTACGTTTATAGAATTAACTTGTTCTCATGTCGGCCTTGAGTGGATTTTATTTTTAACGTATTAAGATTATATTTGCCAATTCATGTTTATTTCAGCGATTGAATTAATTGTTATTATTTTGATTAGTTGATTGGTTAATTGTCTGTATTATTTATATTAGTTATTTATATATTATATTAGAGGATTATTCATTGAATAGATGAATTATTAGGGAATTGCTTACTGCAATCATTAATTAATTGAACTAATGATAATACGGTATCAGATGAACAAACGAATTGACAACGAAACAATTTCTAGCGCTTGGAAACTTCTTACCGTTAAAATAAACTACAAATAAATTACACCAACAACAAACCTGACAAAAATGCATCTCTGGTACAACCACCATCAGCATCCATTCAAAGCGCCCAATGTACCACCACTTTCAAGGATCTATATAGACACGGTATCAGTCACCATGCCAGGCACAACAAGCGGTAACATAGATAGTAGAGTTAGAAGGTCTTACACTAAACGCATCATAAAATAAGTTTTCAGACTTTTCTTAAGCCTCGACAATGTCAGATACGTCTTTGGCGAAAAGTTGCCAAACTGAAATGTCTACCACGGGGTATATAACCCTGAAGACAAGAAATTACTCATCAGAAAACACTCACCAGATAACACCATTCTATAGAGCAAAGGGGGGGGGGGGGCATGACTGGAGTTCTTCTTGAAGCCGCCTATGATGCCAGTATGTTAGGAAATATTTCTATCAATTTTGAATACTAGTAAAAGGACCGTAGAAACGTTGCAAACAAAAAATTAATTTAATAATGAACAGATTATAAAAATAGGTAAAGAAAAATCAAAATAACTATGGATTTTAATTTAAAATGTTTTAATTGCAACTTTTTTTATAAACAAAACATATAATTCGGTATTAAATTATCTCCAGATACTATGATCTCAATGAAATTAATCACGTTTATTTTTAAAGTATAGTGTGAATGCATCTTTTAAAAAGGTGGCTGCAATGACCAAAAATAAATTTTCACTTTTCTCTCTCTCTGTTTCTCGCTCTCTCTGTTGGTATTAACAACAAAATGCTCAGTGTTATGCTTCTGTATTTTCGACGCCGTACTAGACTTAAGTCAATTTTTAATTACGTATCCATCATATTAAGAAACGTCTACACAAAATTAACTTAAAGCGTATTCGTAAAAATAAATTTTCTACTTCAGTATATATTCTATACCACGCTGTTTAACGTTATTAAAATTATGCTTGAATTTTCGTAAATCGGAGTAAGTGCGCGTGAAAAAATATTGATTAAATTTAAAAGCAATTTAAAACATCAGAACGGTTTAGAGTCTAAACGTCTAAACTTTAGACGTTTAAAATATGTTTCTTCTATTTCTATTTAAAACTTTTCAGAAATAAAAATAAACTTTTGTCTTATTTTTAGAACTATAAAATTATGTTTACCAATTGTTTAAGTTATTGAGGTTAACTGTGATTGTCGAATATTTCAAATAAATATTAAACAAAGTTAAAGAAAATTTATTTATTTAATTACGGATATATCCATTACATTACAATGTGATTAAAGTAATATAATACAGGTCGTATTAACAATAGAAAGAAAAAATAAAAATTATAAATAAGTTAATTAAGAAATAAAATTATTATTTTTAAATAAAATTAAAATATATAGAAATTAAACCAATAAAAAATATATATTAATATAATGATAACACCTAGAACATCTAAAATTAATATAATACATATTTATACGATGTAAAAAAAACATTAATAATAATATTAATTTAAGCAGTTCATATAGTTTAGTATTCCTAAAGTAACAAACAATCACAGCATTGTTCATAAAACTCTTGGCATTGGTCGCTTTAAATAAACAACAGTCTATTCCAATTTTAAAAACTTCAATAATTTTATTGTACTGTTAAATATAGTTTCAATTTCAAATAAAGTATGGTACTGTGTAATTTTCAAAATTGACTCCCGAAATTATACTCTAAAGCGCATGTCATGCATTGATTAAAATTTTAGTTTTATTTAAAAATATATTTTGATTAGGCCAAGTTTTTTACTTTAAAGACTTAAATGAAAAGATAATGAATAATTATAACAATTATTCGTATTACTAATATTAAAAGAAAACAAAAATTAAACAATGAAATAACAAAATAAATAAGTAAATATATTATGTTTCATGCATCACAAATGGGCTCCAGACTTGAAAAAGAAGATACAAAATCCTTCGTTTTAAATGAAGCTAATGTTACCCCATTACATTTAAAAGAAATTGCCACATCAAACATTAGTGTTCCAAAAACGGTAGATAAAATGGAAATTGATTCCGATGTATATGATAGTGCGTCGGAAACATCTGAATCTTCTTCTAAAGATAGTGAATCCGAAAATATTGACAGCGTTAAGAAACCCGACAAATCTAAGATTAGATTAGATAAACGTTTAGTTAATATAAGATCGAGCGTTTCGAATTCAGAAAATGAGGATAACGCTTCGTCAGGCGTATGTTCTTTAACAACGTCATCGGAACGCGAAATGAATACATCTACGCCATTGGAATGTATTGAAAATAAGCAGTGTTCAAACGAAGTTCAAAACAATTTGGAAATCGTAGGTGGTGATCCTGATTGTTCGGCAATATCAAACTTCTTTGGTTATTGGTAAGTAGCTGTTAATTAAAATTGTTATCAATTAATTTCAAATAATTTGCTAACAAAAATAAAGTAATATGACTGTCAAAATGTAGAAGTTTAACTGTTATGGATTTGCTTGTTTCGCATTTTGTCTTCCAGTTGAAGTGGATGTTTTAGGGTTTTAGAACCCATTATAATATTATAGTAGTTGAAAGTAAGAAATAAAACTTTGAAAACTCTGCGTCTGATGAATTATAATTTTTTTAAACATATTGCTCTCGCAGTATAACTCAATTAATCTTATTTCATGTCCTTTCAAATTGGACTAATTTATCTAATCTGGTTCATTATATAACCATGCTTAATATATATATGAATATGAATGCAATACAAAAGAACAGATTTCGAAAAGTCAAGCTTTAATTTTTTTCATATATGAGTTTGCTTAGTCTGGATTGTATTATTTTTAATATTTATAATAATGGCCTCTAATCGCGTACGTTATTTTGGACTGACAGATTCGACTGGCTCTAATTATAAAACAAAATATTTATGATGTCTTTGTTCCCATTTAGCAAACAATTCAGACAAAAATTATCGAGGTAGCGTCTGAAATTTTTTTTATTACGTAAGATTTGATGTTTGACCTAAGCATGATCTTCTAAATCGGTTATGCGCGCTAAATCGGTTATGTGAATTCAGAAACAGCGGTCTGAGAATGTCGGCGGAAACGGACGGAGTGTACGGTGGCAATTTGCCGATGTCAGTGGTAACGGACAGAGCGCACGGCGCCGATCTGGCCATGTCGACGAGAACGGACGGAGCGTACGGAGGTTAATCACTGTCACCAAACATGCCTCGCAATAGTCGTCGGCGATGATTCTCTCGGATGACGGGATACAGCCATCCTTTACCGGAGGTCAGCGGCAACGATAAGTCTCTTGGTGCTGTCGGCCGTAATGACGAGCTGTACGGAATATAGCGGTGGAGAGTATAGTTAAAGATTAGATCATTTTTATGAGATTCAGCCGAAGAGTTAAAATGTGTAAAATTGTATATACCTGATTCTCTGGCATAGAAATTTGATTTTGGACTTGGAGAGATTTTTTTAAATTTAATTTTTGTAGATGAAAACTAAATCTATGATTGCGTTGGTAACGTTTTACTTAAAAAATTGTAATATATTCATGTGTCCGAATGGCTCAATCTGATACGAATACCTAGTCATTTATTTTTAGAGTATTATTACTGATAACTAGCGAAATGTAACAAGATCCAAAATGGGTCTTGTTGGAGCTGGTTTAGGTATGGCTTTTTGTATGAAATCAAAGGCTTTTGGTGTCCGGCTTCGCGGGCGGTAGCTCTTGGTGTTGGCGGCAGTAACTAGGTAGACCTTAGATCAAATTTCTGCTAAAATAGTTAGGAAGGGAGACTTTTTCTCGAATCAGAAACATTCTTACGGACGTTACAAATTTTAAGGAACAATATCGTATTATATATTCGCCAAGAATCGAATCTCTATGATTCTACGACAGGGAGCTCGCCAATCAGATTTAACGCGCCAACGGGCAACGAGCTTCATTTACACTTATACTGCGGACAATAACTCAAGAATAAAACGACGGTGGCAGCTTTTACGTGGGAAGCGTTCAAAACGGCATTCTATTCTTAAGAACAATAGAAAAATCTGGTTAGACGAAAGTAACGTCCACAAAGTTACGTAAAGTTCAATAAACTTGCCTCACCGTTAGTCGCTTCTTAAAACTGCATTTAATATCAAATATCGTACAGTTAACGTAGGCATTCAATGCTACATAAACACATTAAATAGAGAATTTTCAAGTTGTTTAATCAGTGTAGGTGGTAATGCAATTGTTAAACGCAAGTCAGCGTAATGATGCAATTGCAAAGTAGACGGTTTTGATCAAGGCTTCACCAAATGCCAGAAATGCGTGCATCTACCCTTACCTAGCTATTTTAAGCAATTTGAATATTTAAAAAAATCTATAAGTAGAAATTAATACATCAATTTTCTATTAAGAGTTGTTTGTTCCAAAATCAGAGGTCGTAAAAATCCCTCTCTCGGGAGAATGAACGCAAGTTCAACCACCTTACTACGAGTTGTTTACTCGAAATCTTACATCGCCAAAAGCAAAACTCTATAATCAAAACAAATGTGTCTGAAGATCGAGACGCCATAAAAGAGAATGAAACATATCTTTCTCTTTTAATATATACAATTGTTTTTCTTATATTCTGCACTCGATTCAAGCACACAAAAAACGGGAAAAACATCTGGCTAGAGCAAAAACAGCAGGAAAAGGAAGGTCATCGAAAATGCGAGCGATATATATTTTCCATCTCACTTACTCTGCTGACTCTCTCTAACAAATGAAAATGCAAACTTTGTTGGTTGTGCAAAACACCAACTAAAAAACACCAACCAACGGCTTTGGTCAACAATTCTATATGTAGAGTTCACTGACTGCTTAAAAAGCTTGTGACCATACATCGTACAACTTTCCTTTGTTCGAATTTTTTTAATTAAATATCGATTGTTATCCATTTGATTACTGATTTATCAATTCGATGCTTTTATATGTTGGTTAATTACTAATGTTTGTTGATGAATTGTTTTACTTCATTTGTCGATTTCGTGGGACTATCTACGATATGCCGATAACATGGCTAGAAGCTCTATTAACGGAGCCATTTAATATTCACGTATGATTGACAAGGACACACACTTTCATTTTTATTAAACCCTCTAATATGGTCTACTCGCTAACCCAGAATAGCTAATGTTGGCTTTAAAGCATCTGTAATAGAATAGAATTTCTACCTTATAGTTCATAATATTCATTATGCTTATTACTTGTTAGTACTATTCTATGGCATTAGGTCTCCCTACCGTAAGTCTCCCAGTTTTCCCCGCTGAATACTTATTTTTCCTTTACTTTGGTGGCGCTACCCGGGTCCGGATCCGGGCCTTGTCTGCTACAGATTTTCGCTAGTCGTCTCTCCGGGTAGCCAATTATCTCCAGTTTCGGACTCCTAGCATGCGAAGGTCCTCCTCTACGCCATCCAGCTATCTAAGTTTAGGGCGAGCCACGCATCTTCTTCCTATACGTTTTGAGTTACGAACTTTTTTTCGACACCTGCTGATCTCCCATTCTCTGGACGTGACCGCGCCAACGTAGTCTTCTTTCCTTGATGTCTGACATGATCGATGGAGCATCATAGAGATGTTCCAGTTCTTCATTGGATCTTATTCGCCACTCATTGTTCTGGTGTACAGCATCAAAAATCTTGCTAATGACTTTCCTCTCCCAAACGCACAGCAGATTCTCCTTTATTTTCTGACAGTCCAGGTTTCTGAACTATATAAGACCACTGGCTTCATAATGGTTCTATACACCAAAAGTTTTTTTTTAGAGACAAGGGTAAACTTAAGAAACATCGGTTGCCGGCCGCTACTCTTGCTTTGACTTCGTTGAATAAACAATCTATATTCAACTTTTCTGAACTTTAACGATTTCATGACATTGTTAAATAAAGAATAAATTTCAAGTAATGCATGGCAGATGCTTTAGAGTATAATTTCAGAGACAATTTCAAAAGGTACCCATTGTATACGATTTAAGTAACTTTCAAAATAGTCATGTTTGTCATTATGGATCGAAAATATCAAAGTAAATTTAAGTTAATCAAAATTTTTAATAAACAAACATAAATAATACAGTAAAGATAAAATAACTAATGGAAGATTTATTGAAAAAGACATGCGCGGAAGAAAATCCTTCAAAGCGTTTTTCAAGAGATGATGCCATTTAAATCAACGAAAATCAGATTAGATCATACTGGAATAATAATGGTTGCAAGATAAATATTCAAAATCAAAACTTGGCGAAGAAGGAAAAACGGAGCTTATGCCGGGTTTAAACGGTTCACGTTTGATGATCATCCGGACTTTTGATGATAATATGGTCACCAGATAATTCACTCGGAGTAAAACAATAAGTGAATTCATTTTTGTTTATCCATCATCCAAAATCAGTTTATCACTTCATTTCAATATGATGAAACATAGTGATGATTGATACACAGATGATCATAGAATGTTAACAAAGTGATCATTCAAAGTGAAGAATAGTAGAACCTAACTCAACTATGTTCATTTATCATTAGGGATAATCACTTTGAATGATTTTCGATTGACACTGTTTATCTGATATTCCCGTTGGATGAATCATCCGGGATAATCATCAAAATGTTATCATATAAATACAGCTTTAGACAGCGTAATCTCGGATTCATTTGGACAACACTCAAACATTTGGTATAAGATGGTACATTCATTTGTAATTTGTTGATTAGCGTGTTGTGAAGCTTGTTAATCGTTTTCTTCGGCTTGATAAGCCGCAAATATAGTTCTTATATTATAAACAATTCAACGTTATTTTAGATGTTACAACATTCAAATATGGGTCTGTTTCTAAGGCTTTTAGAACTTTGTTGACACAGTCCTCCAGGTATGTAAATATAACATCAGTATTCTTGTTTTTCACATTTGTCAACAAGTTATAATAGGTTATATCTTATATCTATGGCTGATGCACCACATATAA
>WYDF02007193.1:0-13835 GCA_009867245.2 Adranes taylori
CCGTGGCGCGAGGCCCCTCAAACCGCGAGGCCGTGGGCTGTGGCCCACGTCGCCCACGCCTTACGCCGCCTCTGCATTTGAAATCACATCATGTACATTCGACAGATTTCTCGTCTATAATTCCGTTCGAAGCTGCACTATGTATTTGCCTTCTTTTGAAATCAACATCCGTGTATTGAATATACCGTCAGGTCGGGTACTTCTGGGACTATCCTCGTATAATAATGATATTGCCAAATAATAACGTCGTGGGCCGCATTTAGAGTGTTCACAGACCGCATTTGGCCCGCGCGAAGCACTTTGGGAACCTTTGGCCTATGATTTGATCAATATAATAATGATATCAGAGAAGTTCTTTGTGATATTATATTTTATATGTTGTCATTGAATATAATACAGATTTATATTGATGAAAACTAAACATCTAAAGATCTTCATTTCACAAGACTTATATGAATTATAGAAATTAGTCACAATTTCATTTAAGGTGGAATTTAAGTTCTGAAGTATATACTTATTGTATTATTTTAGCGAAGCGTGTAATCACCTTCATGAAAAGTAAAAGCATTATTTGGATTTCCATTGTGATTACATGCGGCTACCAGATTCGTATTAATACAAGATAAAACAATAGTCTCACATGATGATTAACAAATAAAAATCTCATTAAGCATAAAAACACACATAATAAGTACTATGTAAATGTATTTATATAAAAAATGGATGGATCTCCATTTATCATGTTTATGTTAATTTACAGTAGGCCATCATAATGATCAATTTTCGTTTCGTACAACTTCACTTTATTACAAGAAATAAACGTAATTATATTAACCTGTTACATGAAAGAATAAAGATAAATAAAGTTCCTACACATTTAAAGGAATTATTTTTCAAAAAATTAATCTTGTGAAATGCAAAAGTTGTTTTTGGATTGCGAAATATTGGTATTATTAATTAAACATCTTAAGAGTAATCAATAAAAAGTCGCGTAGATCTGCATAACACTTTATTCTTACCTCTCTTTCCTGCTTTGCCACATCATACATCTTTCTTTCTATATCCCTCATATCATTCCATTCTTTATTCGTTTGTACAAATTACGTCTCCCGAGACTATCCTATTCTTTCATATGCTCTTTTCCTGTCTACTCCATTCATTCTCGCTTCCCTCTATTTTCTCCTCTTCCTGGGTCAGCATGTACACGCTGTTCACAATTCTTTTAGCCTCGTCTTTAATAACTTTCATTCCGAATTTTACTAATTTCTGAAAGTCTCCCACCCAGCATTTGTACTTATCTAGTTCCTGCATCACTATTCCGCTTAGCATGGACCTCGCTAATTTGATTATTCTTTTCACTATTTCTATTTCAACTTTTTCTACATTTTCTCTTTCCTTTACTGTCCACTCTTCCGCACCATTTATTATTATACTTCTGACACAAACTTCCATGATCTTTAATCCAATACTCTATGATTTTCCAAACTTTTCTATCCACACAATCTTCATTCTTTCTGCCCCCACTTGTTTATTTTGCTTTTTTCTTTGCATGCTCCCTGCTTCCTCCACTACTACTTAGACAGTATCCTAGATATTTGTCCTCCATTCAGCCAAAACACATTTGTCTTGTTTCCTCTTTTTGCTTTTTTACAAACCATTAAATTTGTCTTTCGTATATTTACTTCCAGATCTGGTCGTTTCATATATTTGTACACTCTCTCATTCATTGCCAGTCTAACATACACTACATATGCTATGTCATTCGTATAATTCAGTGATCATATTTTCTCCTGACCTAACGCAGCGTCTCCATACTGCTCTTTCCTCAGCACCTTTAAATTAGCCATTTAAATATTGAAAAGATCCATGCTAATAGGACATCTTTGTTGTCTAATACCCCTGTACCTGTTTAATTGGAATCATTCAGACACATTTTTCTATCATTGCTCGTATCATTCTTCTATTATCATTCATCTTTTATCATTCTTCTAGACGAATTTTACACTTTTCTAATTTTTTGTCCAATATCTTCATTTTTTTTCATTCTGTCCCACAATCTCTTTCTCATCGCGTTTTTCTAAAACGTCGATTTTAGATCTATAAACAGAGATATAATTTCTTTCCCTTGTACATCTCTTGCTTCGTTATGAAATTTATAGTTACGACATAATTTGCTGTCTCTGCCTTTTACAAATGCTGCTAGAGACAGTATCTATGAGAGGACTTTTTTGTCTTTCATATTCCATATACGTATAAAGTACGTAAAGATATCTGAAAGATATAGGATTCATGTTTTGACAATTTTTTCTATTTCACCTTAGTATGTCTCTTATATTCATATCACTGCAATTCGTTTATACGCAATTTAAAGAAGGCTTGTTAAGGAACAATTTTTCACAATTTGGTGAAGAATGTAAAAGAAGGGTGCATTTTTCAATGTCTGTATGTACGGATGTATGGATGGATGTTCAAAAGTTACTCTTACCCTATTGAACCAATTTGGATGAAATTTCATACGCGGGTTTCGCAAAATCGGTTTTTCATTTTTTTTATAAAATGCGATTTCTTTTTAAATTTAGAATATCAGTTTTAAAATTTGAAGGCTGAAATTTTGGACACATATAGTACCTTATATTATGCGTCGAGTGAAATTAATCCCATGCCTCCGGCTCTTATAGAACGCGACGTTGCCACGTTTCAAATTTAACAAACTTATATCGAAAAGTTTGTTAAAGTAACTAAAAGATAGTCAAATAAATTTTATTATATAGGCTACCTAAAGCTCGTTCAATTTTATTAGTAACATTTGTTTTTAAAATCACAGTTTAACATAGTGTTTATTTAGAATACATCTACAGGGTCTTTTTTGTTTTGCGAACGGCCCATTTTCTTGAAAATGGCTCCCACTTTTTTTTTAATTTATTGTGTCCTTTAATATATGAGCGAGTTGAAAAAATGGACATTTAATCTTCGGAGTAATTTGAGCTTGAAAAAAAAATTGTACTACCACGAATTTTTCATTTATTTCTTCCTCCACTTTCTTGTTTATGACCCTCGCAAATATTCTGTATGTACCATGCATAATCGTTATCTTAATGTAATTCCTTGCATCACTACTCTCGCCTCTTTTAATCACCTTCTCCTTGTTTATTCTCCTTCTCCTTGGAATTATTTCTCCTTGTTCCATTTCTTCTCTTCTCATTCATACTTTCTTATACATCTACAAAACAACCCATCAGATCTATACACACACCTCCTACTTTCGCCTTGTTTATTTTTCCTGTACCTCCTATTTCTTTTCTCAACTTTCCAGTGTAATCTCGCATTCTCTTTTGTCCTTATCCCATTCTCTTTTGTCTGTTTTTAAATAACTTCCATGTATCCCCTTCTCCTTATATTCTGTTAATCTTCTTCCTTATATCTCATTTCCAACAGTTTTTTCCATCGTTCCCGGTTTCTTCTTTCCATGTTCTCTTCTCCTCCTCATACTCTTCTCATGATTTTTTTCCATTTCTTACTTGCCTTAAAGATTTTCTTATTATTTTTTTTCTATACATTCCACATCATGTACCTCGATTTTTCCAGTTCCTATTTTTCCTCTTGTTTCAGACGCAACCTCTGTTTTACTACTTCCATTACACAGTTAATTCCTTCCGTCTTATTGAAATCGACAACCTTAATCATTTCCATATAAACGTGATATATACTGTAATCACGAAATTTTTTTTTATTCCAAATTATTGTTACAAATTTATTAATGTAGTGATTTTTGTTGTCAGTTTCACTTCGACAGGGGCAAAAAATTCATTAATATGTAACCATAATTTGGAATAGAAAAATGAAATTAAAAAAATGGCTTTGTTTTGATCATGTATTCCATTGTGTACCATAACTTCTCTACATGAAGTTCAAGAGAAAGTGACTCAAGAGCGGCAGTAGGATGCGACAACCGCGACCGGGGGATTAATTAGTTGGCGAATTCATGTGTAGGCAAATGCAAAAGTTCAAGGTATTTGGCGTGCAGTCCCTCTTTGTAATTTTCCAAAAGTGACTCAAGTGCGGCCGCAGTTAGCGGACATCGGAGTTGCCCGCACCTTAGGCAAATGTGGGGGCCGGAGGATTCATAGCTAGGTGATTTTTAGGATAGGCGATTTATATGATAGACTTATGCATGTTTAATAATGAAATCAACATTATAACTCAATAAGATATATCTGGGCAAATACCAATTTTCAATTGGGGTTTTATATTCGCTTACTATTGCTTCATACTTGATCCTTCTCGGTTACTATTTGTTTATTTAGAATGTTTATTTGATATGACTAATAATTTGATTTGAAATTTGGAGGAAAGGAATTAGAGAAGTGCATTTGGGCCTCTTCAAGTTGGTATGGGCATTTGAGAACGTACCAGAAGACTGGGAACGAAATATTATACTTCCCATTCACAAGAAAGGAAGTTCAACCAATTGCCATAAATATAGAGCCATATGCTTAGCACCAATTCTTCAGAAGCTATACTCCTCTATAATAGAGAAGAGACTTAGGCAACAAGTGAAGCAGAAAGTGGGGGAAGAACATGCTGGATTTTGACCTAATCGACAAACACAAGACCCGATCTTCTATTTGAGAAACACAGCAGAAAAGATCCTAAATAGGAAAGGAAAATTATATGCAGCATTCATCGATCTGAAGAGTTGGCCTTTGACAGAGTACCCAGGGAACAGATATGGATGGCTCTACAGAAAGCGCATGTTACTCCCAAAATGATCAAGATACTTAAAAGTCTGTACAGGAGAGTTATAGTCATAGTAAAGATAAACGGCGAAGCCTTAAAGGATTTCACAATGGAAAGAGGAGTAAAACAGGGTGAATGGCTTAGCCCTGTACTCTCTATAATATTCATGGATTAAGTTATCAAACAATGTAAAATGCAAAGTAGGAAACTTCAAGATGAAACCAGTATGGATACAGGCACTAGTATACGCAGATGATATTGGTCTTCTGGCGAAAAACGGAGATAGACAGAAAGATAGTAACGGAATGGGGATGCGCATTTCAGGACAGAGGGATGGAAAACAATGCTAGTAAGAGCAAAGTTTTCATCGAGTGGCAGAATGCGATCTTAGAACAGATTCAGCAGTTTGAATATTTTGGCAGCATCATAACAGCAGAAGGGAAAGTTGATCCCGAAATAAATAATTGGATCCATAAAGCTAACAATCTATACTACAATATCAATAATACCATTTTAGGAAAAAGAGAGGTAATTGAAAGAATAAAGGATGTCAAAAGACAAGAGAGGGAGAGAGGAAAAATTCGAAAATCGTAGATACAGCAATAGATATAAATGGGATATGAAAGCAGATGGGATGTGTGAGTATCTTCTGTTAGACATTTCTGTGAGTATCTTCAAGCATGTTTAGACATGAGTGAGGAAAGGATGATTGCGAGGTTTAGGTGCGGTAATGACGAAGGGGGAAACAAATTTTGGTTAAATGAGCATGATAGAATGTGTAGGATATGTGGGGAAGTAGAAGAAAACTGGAATCATTGAGTAAAGGAATGTGTAGGGTTAGTATGGGCTGAGGAAGAAAGAGAAACAGGAGGAAATTGGAGCTTAAGTCTGGATTATAAAGGAAAAGGTTTAGAGGTAATAAAGAAAACAATGGGTGAAATAAATAGAAGGAAATAGGTGAAAAGGTAGGAAATAGGCAGAAGAAAGTAGAATAAGAAAAAATTGGAATAAGTGAAAGGAGTTAAAAGGAAGGAAGGGAGGGAGATGGAAAGGGAATAGAAGGGAAGAAAAAGAGAATAAAGAAGAACAAAAGTTAGCAGGAAAACAAAATTAGAATATACAAATAAGTATATCTCCCAACGTTGATGTACGCATCTGAAAGCTGGACATTACAAAAAAATTTAGAGAGTAGACTTACTGCCACGAAAATGAGGTTCCTAAGTAAAACGGTTGGAAAGACAAGAAGAGATATGGTCATAAACACGAGGATACGTGAAGAGTGCCTCAACCAAGAACCACTGATTGCTTTAATTGAAAGAAAAGAACTTAGATGGTTAGGATACGTAATAAGAATGGAAGAGGAAAGGAAGCCCAAACAAGTGTTTGTGACCCGCCCTGAGCGAGAGAGAGAGAGAGAGAGAGGAAGGGACAACCTAGGTTGGAATAGAACAACTATGTGTTTGATTTTGCATGGAGGAGGCGAAGCACTCCACCGGAATTAAGAAGATTTGTAATGGACCGGACTTCATATGGGAAGTGGCTGAAGGACCTGACGTCTGCGAGGATATAAGGAAAAAGCGAAAGAAGAAGAGAAGTAAAATATTTTATTTACTGTAATACTGGATGGTACAGAAGCCCAAAACGTATTTTTATCTGCTATTGTAATTTACGCAACATGAATAGATATAATTGTGGATCTAGTTTTGATTGGCTTAGTTAGATAGATGTTTAGCACATGTTTGACTTCTTATGACGTCAGCGCCAAAAGTGAAAAAAGTTTATTTTCTTTCCTTTGAACGTGTATTTAGGTTTTAGATGAATTTTTTAGTCAGTTTCAGTTAAAGCCTCATTACGCGTTGGTTATTGTAGTGCGTGCGAACATTTTAAAAGCATTCTTTAAAATAGATATTTCATAATAACGTTGATGTGTACACAGTAATACTACTAAAATACTTACGCGTTGCGTTAATTTAATTTTAGACAGTGTTTTTCTATTGAATAGCTCCGTTGGCAAGTCTAAATTCGTAAATCGGAAAATGAACTCTATAATAGACGAATTTAAAATTTTCTTAAACTTATTGCTTCACTGTAATTACTGAATTATATTTAATAGAAATTTAATAATAATTAAAAATAAGTTTTTAGTCATGTAAACTTTGTTTGGCTTCTATGCCTAGGTTATGTTTTTCTTACAGTAAATTTTTGTATAGTGTGATCCCAAATAAATTTTTTCTTATTACTATTTTCCACTAGAGTTGTGTTCTGAAAGGGGACATGATTTTTACGAACGTTATGGACGATTAAAAAATAAAAATTTTGGGAGGGGAGAGGCCCCTGACTCACGTAAACATTATAAACTTTCCGCAAATAATAATAAAAAAAAATACACAAATCAAGGAATTAACACAAAATTTGCATGCAAATTATATGCAAAATAATTATTGATCTCTTTCTGGGGGAGCTGGTGGAGAGGGGAGGGGGCAATTAACCCCAAGTTTCCTTGTTTGGGCACGCGTCTAACTTGTCCATTTCCATGCAGCACTGTTATGCATTTTTGATCGCAAAACTAATTATGGTTCACGCATTTATTTAAAATCATGCATCTAAATAAAGGATAGTATACATTTATGCACTTTCGCTTATCCAATTAAAGTCTAGATCAGTGGTTCTCAACCTGTGCTTCGCGTACACTTGAGTTCCGTGATGTTAGGGAAAGCGTTTCGTCAAGATTTAAAAATTTCTACGTAAAATTTGAAGTTAGACTTTTTTGTTACATGAAGAGGAAGAAATGAAATTCAAAATGAAATTTTGCGAAATAACAGTTGACGAATTTTTGATTTCTGATCAAACTGTGTTTAATACTATACTTGAAAATACATTTTCAAAAATATAAATTTATTATGTAGATTATACTTAAATAAATTTAAAATTCATCTTCTATCACTATTCTTAATCTATTTTATCCTAAAGATGCTTCCTACGTTGATTACAAAAAATTGTAGAAGTACAACTTTTAAATGATCAGACTTACAAATTAGGATTGATGTGTGGAATAGAGAAATTTGATATTGCAAAAAAAAGTTTTATTTGTGGATACGTCGTTTTCTGTGTTTTTTGTTTGGAGCTAAATGTATCTATGCACTAGTAAAAATACATACATCTTTTCTATTAAAATGCAATATACCAAAAAAATCTGCATTTACAATCAGAATAATTTGAGATATAGGAAATTTCACTCCATAGGGTTTTAATATTAAAATTTATTTATTAAAAATTGCATATTTTGCATTTTCAATATGTGATGTACTGTTTTAGTTGATAGTCTTCGATGTCATCTGCGTCATCGGTGTCAAACAACAATCCACGGATTCTCTAATTTTTATGTTCAAATTTTTATAATTTAATAATGTTCATCATTGTTTTTAAATTTATATTTCAATTAGGTTAGGTTAGGGTTAGATTATCTAGTTAGATTACCCTTGTGGAAATGAAAGCCGCTATTAGCGAAGAAACAAAAGAAATGGTGATAAAAGAAACGGTAAACGAGGTCATACTGTTGTTATCCGGAATGGAGGAGGTCGTCACAGACTCGGACATAAAGGAAGCACTAACCCAAGTTCTAGGGGAAACGATCAGTGATGTTTTGTTCGAAAGAATCAAACCAGCCGCAAGCGGAACAAGTTATGTTCACTTCAGAAGAAATTGCTAAACTACTCCTCGGGGATAAAAGATTTAAAAAAGGACTAGTAAACTGTAATGTAAAAATCTCCACTCCAAAGTCCTACAAATGCACTAAGAGACAGGATTAGCCCACTTTGGGGCCCTAGACATTGTCTTCTTAACGCCCCCTTCCTCCCCAACAAAAAATATACAGTTATCCAACAGAAAAGTATATCTTATTTACAAATCTCTTCACAATAGACAGTTTAACCAGGCCCTTCAAAAAAACCGGGCCCTAGACATTTATCTTATTTCTCTATGCGATGATCCGGCCATGCCAAGAGAGAACACATGGCCAAAGAGTGCAAACAGGTAGAGAAGGTGAGAGTGTGCTTCAGCTGCGGCAAACAAGGGCACAAAGCTATAGACGGCGAAAAGTGAGATAAAGACAAATGGAAAGACAAGATCCGAAATAAAAATAAAAACCAAGAAGAAACAATAAACAGTCAAGACAATCACAATAAAATGGGAAAACAGGCAAATCAAGCAGCCGTGCCGAATACCAATTCCAGTTTACAAATTTAAAATGAAAATTGAAATAGAAATAATACAAATAAACTCAAACAATTGCAAACTCGCGCAACAACTTTTAAAACAAACAGTTGTAGGGCAAAGCATCGCCTTTACAATCATAATTGAGCAAAACCAAACGTTTGGAAGCATATGCTACGAAGATGATACCAGAAGGGCAGCAATATGGTGGTGTAGCCAAAACCATCGGTAAATCTATAAAAAATGATAGAAGGGGAAAAGTTGGGTCGCAATTTCCTGTATAGACAGCAGAATTTGCAGTCTATATGCATCACCTAATGACTTTATAGAAGTTCTTCAAGAAATACTAAGGGAAGTGGAAGACGACCGCAGATAGGAGACAAACAAGAGAATTATAGTAGCAGGAGACTTTAATGCAAAGTCAGTTGGATGGGGGTCAAAAAGAACCGACAAACAGGAACTGTAATAGAAAAATGTGCAGCAACGCTGAACCTACTTTCCTGCAACGAGGACACAAAACCTACTTTCGAGAGAAGGGAGCAGACATCGATAATAGATATCACGATTGCAAACAACAAAGCAACGAGACAAATCTACAGCTGGAGAGTTGAAGGAGAGATTGAGCCAGGGAGCGACCACACGTATATCTGATATAAGTTGGACCTACAAAAGAAAACCACAAATCTGGATTTTCGACACAAAAAAGATACCGAACGGGCTACAAAAAGCTACAGCAGAAAGGATTCATAGAAGCAATAAAATACGAAGAATAAAATCAAATCGAATATGAGACACTATGGGAAGCAGCAGAAGCCCTGAATGAAAGTATAGGCCTCCTTGTTTGCATGAGCAGAAGAGGCCACCCAAGCAAGAAAGAAGTATACTGGTGGAACGACAACATAGCAAATTTAAAGCAACTGAGCATAAGAGCCAGAAGGACATATCAAAGAAATCTTCGAAAGAAGGGCTCTTCTGCAGTCGAGGAAGACAAGCAAAAGCCGAAAGTGGCAAAACAAAACCAGAGTAGAGAAATCTGCAAGAGAAAAAAGGGCATGGCATACGCTGATAGACCAAATGGAAAACGATCCGTGGGAATTGACGTATAAAATCGTAAATAGTAAATTAAATAGTACAAAAATACATCCAGCGTTAAATGCACCAATGCTGGAAAACTAGAAGAAGTGGCGACACACCCGTTTCCGTACATGAACCAATAGACAAAATGGAAATGGAAAATCTGGTAGGAGCGGAACAAGAAAAACCTGAGGACTTGACAGAAGACGAAGACGAGTTGAAAGAGGGTGTCTCTAAATTAAAAAGAGGAAGGCACCAGGGCCGGACAGAATCCCGAATGAAGCTATAAAAATGACGGCGAAGCATGCTCCAAAACTTTTTCTAAGGATTCTAAACAGAGCCTTATCGGAAGGGGAAATCCCTAAAGGTTGGAAATCAGCTGAACTCATTCTCATAAGAAAGTCAAACAAACCTGATGAACCTAGTAGATACAGACCTATCTGTTTGCTGAATGGAATGGGAAAACTAATTGAACGGTTAATTTTTAGAAGGCTCCAAATATACATTTATGTGACGGGGGAGGGGGCGGGGGACTCTCGCAAAACAGTTTGGCTTTCGTACAGTCAAAGACACTATGGACGCGTTGCAGGAAGTAAAAAACATTGCAAACCATACTAATAGAGGCGCATGGAGAACTAGGAAAGTGTGTATGATGGAAACATTACACGTACGAAACGCTTTCAACTCAGCCAGCTGCCATTCCATCTTGAAGGCGCTAAGTTCCAACGTACAATCGTGGCAGATTACTTCAGAGAGAGTAAAATGTGAAAGCTAGAGCAAAAATAATAATGGAATATGACAAGCGGGGTACCGGGGTACCAGCCCTAGGATCATGGGTGTGGAATATTATGTACGACGGATTACTAGAGATGGAGCTGCCATAGGGCATAGAGATTATTGGCTTCGCAGACTATATAGCGGCGCTGGGCACCGCTAAAACATCTGATGCATTAGAACGCAGTCAATCCGGCGCTAGAAATAATATCGAAGTTTCTAACCGAAAACAAACTGAGCGTAGAGCATAAGAAAACCGAAGCTATGCTGTTAATAGGGAGGAGGAAGATAACGACCCCAAAAATACAGGTAGAGGGCCACTTCATAAATACATTAAATATTTAGGTGTAATATTGGACACTAACCTCAAATCCACCCAACACATTAAGCAAGCCGCCGATAAAGCACGAACTAAAGCTCTGCAAATAGCGAAGCTGATGTCTAGAACGAGGGGACCAAAATCCAACAAAAGGAGACTCCTGTGCAGTGTGGTCGAGTCCATTATATTATCCGCCGCTCCTATTCGGTCGGAAGCTACAAAGTTCCAGCGGATAAGAAAAGAACTAACCGCCGTTCAAGGAGTGGGACTCCTGGGAGTCACGGCAGCATATAGAACAGTTTCTAATGAAGCGTTGCAAGTAATAGCAGGTAAGCTGCTACTTCACCTGCAAGTCCGGAAAAGAAACGGAAGCAGAAAGAGGAAACCGGACCAAGAGATAGCATAAGAAACGAAGCAATCGAAGTCTTGCTGTTATATTGGCAACTGAATTAGCTTAGACAAAGGAAGGTGGACACATAGATTAATAACGAGAATCATTCTCTGGCTGAAGAGAAGCCATAGAGAAATCACCTAACGCAAGTCCTTATGTAACACGGCGGTTTTACAAAATACCTAAAGAGAATAGGCAAAATAAATGCCGATATTTGCGAGCACTGTTTAAAGGAAACACTGTTTAAGCGGAAACACTGTTTTCCGCTATAGTTCCTGGACCGAGGAAAGAACAAAATTGTGTATAGCGTTAGGGGGGCATGTAACCCTTGAGTCCTTAGTAGATACAATGCTTATATCAGAGGAGAACTGGAACCATGTCGACGTATACTTCAAAGCAGTGGCGGTTGGTGCATATGTGCAGAGGTGCACGTGAACACCCATATAAAGTAAAAAACAAATAGAAATATAATTATTAATTAATTTAAAATGTTTTAAATTTTCATATTGTCTGTTGCTATTAGAACTTTTGCTACGTAGCCGACTGCGAGAGAATAATAAAACTCTACACATAAGTGCACAATTTAATTGTCAGCGCTCTATGTGTTTGGACGCGCTCATAGAGTTTCGTTTTAATATTCTTCTGATACACTTCTCTTTCTATACGTAATTAATATGCTCGTAATAAAAATATCAAAATATTTTTTAATTAATATTTTGAATACGTTTAAATAAAATTATAATGAATTCAGTTCAAAATAGTGTGAATAAAAATTTCTTATGATGACAAACTGGAAATCTTGGAAAAAACTTGGACTGCATCAAGCAGATTTGAAAATTCAAAGTCAAACAAAAACTGAAAAGTGTAATTATTTACGCAACACAAATTCGTTTATTGCGTAACAATAGTTTCAATCCAATATAAGATGAACGTCCAATGTACGCTACTTTTTAAATTTTTAAACGATTATAGTACAGTAAACACCTACTCAAAATTTTCATGAGCCGCCACTGCATAAGAGAAATAATGAAGAAGAAGGACGCAAGGGAGAAAGAAGCAGGGATATAGAATGTGATGGACTGTGTGTCAATGGTAAATATAGATACGACCAGGCTAAAAGCTAACAGGCTCTGTGGATATCAAAACTGTGATAGTGATATTAAAACCGTGTTAAAACCGGCATAATAAGCAAAATGTGTTAAAGTAAAAAAAAAACACTGTGATACTAGAACTGTGATAAATAACTATATTAGTTCATAGCTCATGCATGCACCCACGGAAGCCTTTTTTTGAAACATGTTCCACACGATACTGGAATACAGGTGAGGGGAAAGGGAGGTGGTGTTCAGTCAGTAGGATTCCGACACTACCACGCAGCACGGGCGGCGTGGTATCCATGCAAGATTCCTCACGTCCCTCGTTCAAAAAAAAAAGGTTAGTTAGATTAGGTCAGGTTAGGTTATCATTACCCAGGTTATGTTATCTTTATGCAGGTTAGGGTTAGGGTTAGATCAGTTTATTCTTATTCGATGACCTGTTTCAAATCTAATGTTTCAATGGTTGAAGTGTTGTGAACGATAATCATGGATAGATCACGTTAGGTTAGGACGTATAGATTAGTTTAATCTTAGTTTTATTCTTCTCAAGAAACACATTTGAAAGCTCGTATTAACTGTGTTGAATGATGAGACAACATTGGCTATGCGTTTGCGCGATCGTACATAGTTGCGACGTGAATAATGTAATGTAACTAGTCTACAAAGAGACTGTAAGAATTAAATTTTTATATTAATAATTCACAGATGAAAACTTTCCATATCTCAATTTATTCGGATTTAAATAAAGATTATTTTGGTATATTGTATTTTGATAGAAATTTGTATTTACTAAGTATCTAAAGTGCACCGTCACCTTTAGAGGGTTTTCTTGTATCTAAAACAATTAATGTATTTTGAGTGATTTTGTGTTACAAAATATAATTGCACTGTTCTTCACTCCAATGTTGATAAAAAATCCGAAAACTTTGATTTATTTCCTTAAAGAATTCAACTCGTTCTTCCAAATTCATATTAATATTTTTCATGATTTCGTTGGGGATTAACACTTTTTCATCTAATTGAAATTCATCTGCAAATCTGTTTCTAGCTCCTTATCTTATTTGCGAATAATCCGTATCAGCTATTTCATTACCCTCAGAGTTACTCAAATGTAATTTTCTGTGATGTAAAAATTTACTTTCATACAGTACAGAATCTTCTTCTTCTTCTTATTCAGCCATTGAATATCCACTGCTGGATGTAGGCCTCCCCTTTCTCCTTCCATTCCGAA
>WYDF02007204.1:0-13835 GCA_009867245.2 Adranes taylori
CCGCAGTCTTCAATAATAGCTTTACTATTTTTAAGTAAAACAAAAAACTTCTTTTTTATACATAGGTAAGTATATTAGTGAGCAAAATGTGTAGGTTATTTTTCATTTAAAGGCATTTGACCTAGAACCTAAAAATTGTTTCGCCTGCGGTGCATTTCTTTTTTTAAGGGGCGTAAATATTCACTTATGCCCCAGGTGTAAAAATTCCTAGTTCCGGTGCTGCATATTACTAATTTCTCCAAGTCTCTTTATCATCTAAAATTTATTTATTGTTGCGCTCTATTGATAGAAGATTTAAAATAATTCCGAGTTTACATTTTCCATCCGCGATCTTCATTTATTTTGGAAATAATTCCAAGAAGGTTGTATATTTGGATTATAGAAGATTATCTATTTTTCGTAGGATACTAAGAATTGAATACAGATAACGTCGAGAAAAGAAAAAAAAAATTAAAATTACTAGAACTACATTGATGGTGTATAATTACTGCGGTTTTTACTCGCGTCTATTTTCTTTCTTTAAAATATGGCGTTTTTTAATATATACAGTAAAAGCTCCACTATACGGACGCTCCAATAAACGGACATCTCTTATAAACGGACAGTTTGGCTAGAACCAAATTGTTCAATATGAGATACTGTATAAAATATAATCCAGAAACCGGGCACTCTCATAAACGGACAACGGACACTATGTCGCTATTTAATCATCACATGTCCTTTAAACGGACATGTAGTTCGTTTTCTTGCAAAAAACGTAATAAAGGAAAACCGCAAGGTGCAGAAATAGCAAGAAAGAAAGATAAAATTTATTCAAAGTGACAAAGGGGATTTCATATAAATTAAAAAAAGAATTTTATAGTTGAAGAGTACAATATAGGTTAAATTTGCTATGAATTGTTTACTAAAACTAGCAGTCAGAATATTCCCATATCAGGAGACATGGTAAAAGAGAAAGCTAAAGAAATATCAGATATGTTGGATTACAGCAGTTTTCGTGCATCAGATGAATGGTTACAGATATGGCGTCAGAGACATTCGTTATTAATGTATATCGGGTGCAGCATTGATTGATCAGTTTCAAAAAAGATCAGTTTCTATTTTACGTGATTACCATGCAGATGACATCTACAATGCAGATGAAAGTGGGCTTTTATTTCGGCAATACCCAACAAAACTCTTGCGTATAAAACTGAAACATGTACAGGTGGAAAAGTATTTAAAGAAAGACTTACTTTTTTGTTTTGTGCAATTATGGGTGGGCAAAAAGAACTGTAACTAGTAATTGGAAAAGCAGCTTGACTACGGGCGTTTAAAAACATTGATTTAAATGAATTACCGATTATCTGGAAATCAAACAAAAAAGCTTGGACGACTGGAGAAATAATGTGTGAATGGTTAATGCAACTAGATAACCAAAAATGAGAAATAGAAAGGTAATATTATTTATTGATATTGGAGGATCTCATCCTCGAGAATTAAATTTGCCAAAACGTACATTTTTTTTTTCTTCCACCTAATTCAACCTCCGTATGTCAACATTTAGATAATTCAAATTCTAAATTTACAGAGAGCTTATTCTGAACCATCTTTTATCAAATACGGATCATGTTCAAGCTGCCTCTGAACAAAAAGCATTAATGTATAGAGGCGTTGTATTTTATGAAAACCGCATGGAGCAAAGTAACAACAAAAACCATTCACAACTGTTTTGGTAAAGCCGGGTTTAAGAAAACTAACGAGCGTGTTTGTAGTTTAAATGATTGGATCCTGAAAATGAGTTAGCATTATCAATACTATCCGATATTTTAAAGGGAGTTAAGAAGTTATCAAGCGACTTCAGAGGAATCAAAACTTTATCAAGTAGTAATACTTTATTTCCATAGATAAAAATGAATTAACGGAAGACAATAATACAAATAATATTTTTAGCTCAGAAACGACAGTGCTACCGATTCCGAAATTGAAATCGTAACAAATATTAAATGATCGATAAGCAATTATAAAGAAGCCATCTCTCCTGTCGTTTCCTCAGTGTCTGAGGGTCGTGACCTTAAACACGGTTGACCAAGTCTCTCCACTGGTCTCTGTCTTCTGCGCTCCTAAATGACCTGTAGAAGGTGGTGTTTGAAGCTTGATGTATTTGGTCCGACCATCTAATTGGTGATCTTCTACGCTTCTCTTTCCTTGTACATCTCCTGATACGATCAACCATTCCAAATTGCCGCCTTCCCTTCTGGCTATATGTGAAGAATTCCAAATTTCTCCTCAAACAGATGTTAGATAATCTTCTTTAAATTTTTCATTCTTCAATAACAGAAACATTCGTCCTGTGCGCCGTCCATGGGATGCGGAGCATCCGCCCCCAGCACCACATTTCAAATGCTTCTATCTTGTTCCTTTCTGCTTGCCGGAGGACCCAGATTTCAGCTCTATAGAGAAAAATCGAAAAAATCAAACTTCGGACCAGCTTTCTGTTGACCCTATTTGTGATTGAGCGATCCTTCCATACCCACGTCAGCCTTCCCATTGCGCATTTTGACATATTTATTATATGTTCAATTTCAGCTTTGCAGGCGTCATCACTGCTAACTATAGATCCCAAGTAGGTGAATTTGTCTACAAACTAATATGAGTTCAATGCACCCATGAGATGAAGTACATTGCACCTGTCCACAATCCTAATCTTGGTCTTTGTGCTATTTATCTCCAAACCTCTGCTTTCTTGTTCTACTATACCGATGAGCTCTGCTATCTCTGTTTCTCTGTTTCTGTAGTATCTCTGTAGTGTCATCAGCAAAGCGCAGATTGGAAATCCTTTGCCCTCCTACAGATATTCCACCCTCCCAGCCATTGAGTGCTGCTCTCATTATATACTCTCCGTACAGATTAAATAAATCTGGTGATAATAAGCAGACTTCACGAACTCCTCTAGCTATCTTGAATGAAGTTGATTGCTGTTTATCAATTTTTATTGTGGAGGAGTTCGAGTCATACAAGGGTTTAATGAGATATACTAAATGTTTAGATACTCCCATTTCAAGGAGAATATTCCAGAGTCGCTTCCAATTGGCACAATGTAAGGCTTTTTATAGTCTATAAAATAGAGAATGAATGGCACTTGATGCTCTCGTCCCTTCTCGACCAGCTGTCTCATATTGAGGATTTGTTCTCTTGTCCCCTTTCCCCTGACAAAACCTGCTTGTTCTCTTGGGATTTGCGGAATTACGTAGGGTTTAAAGCTATGTTTTAGAACTTGGAGGAAAACCTTGCTTCGGTAGTTAGGTAGCTTTCGCATTTAAAAGATTAACCTTTCTTATGAATGGGAATGAGCACCGACGATACCCAGTCTTTTGGCCAAACTCCCTTTCTCCAGACCTTGTTGCAGATATCCCAAAGTGTTCTAATTCCTACATCTCCTATGCGTTGTAGCAGTTCCGCAGCAATATTATCTCCTCCCGGTGACTTATAGAGTTTTAAGGGTTTGACCGCATTCTTGACTTCTTCTAGTAGTATTTCTGGCTCTTGCTCAAAATTTGTCCATTCAACAGAGTCGTGATCTTCTCCAACAGTATTTTCGCAGTAGATATTGGTGCAGTAAGTTTTCCAGGAATCCAGAACATCATCAATATTTTATTTTTTGTTTTCGTGTTCATCTTCAATACACCAGTGCTTTGGTTTGAATTCTCTAGCTAATATTTTGACTTTTTGGAACAAGTCTCGGGATTCATTATGATGACCATGTCTGGCTACATATATTGCTTATATTGTGATTTTTATCCCAGCGACATTGTTTTTGTATATCCCTGAATGATTCGGTGTATCCTGCCTGGTGAACTTCGCCCTTCTTCATCTGCTTACGACTTTCTACAAGGCGCCATGTTTCTTCGCTTAGCCAAGAGTTACGCTTAGATTCAGCTGTTTGCTTGCATTTGGACGCAGTTTCTTTTATATTGACTTTCAACAAGGATCATAAGGCTTCCACGTCATCCGTGGATTCTATTTGTTTTGGATATAAGACGATTGCGATCTTAAATCTTCTTAAAAGTTTGAAAGAAATTTCAAAAAACAAATAAAAAAATTGAAATGTTATTTCGAATCATGTCTCCTTGAAACAAAAAAAAAATTATGTCCAACGATTATCATTTCTCAAAAAAAAATTAATGAAGATATAATTTATCATATATAATATATTACCACATATTTTGTTATGTAAATACAAATGTAATTTACATCTTGCTTGGCTTTGTTCTTTAATTATTTTAAATATCAATGTTTGTTGTTAATAAAATGGTACGTGAATAAAGAAAAACCTATTTTACTATTTTACTAGAATTCCAAGTGATCTAGAATTCTAGACTATATGTAGTGATAATATTGTAAAGTAATAAATAAATTATCTATTTGAAAACTTTCTCTTGAGTGGTCATCTCTATTAACCAGGCAAAAAAGTTGGTCCTCGAGGTGTTTCTAAAAATGCGTATCGAAAGCCTTGGAAAAAGGTGGAAGCTTGATAACGAGACTGTTGGCTGAAGACTTCAATGTGGACCATTCTGCCATCGTTCGTTGTCTTAAGAAAACTCGAAAAAGTATGGAAATTGACTGGCTGGGTCCCCCACAAACTCTTTGACAACAACAAAGCCGAACGTCTCAGAATTGTCCCCGTTTGCTGCAGCGAAACTAGCAAACTACGTTCCTGAGGAATCTAGTCACTGCGGATGAATCATAGCTTCTTTTCAAAAACTTCAAAGGAAAAAAGTTTGGGTCTCACCAAATGTATACCGAAAGGCATCCATATGTTAAGCATCCTGTCGTTAAATCTATCGCCAATAACAAATGGGAATAACCATATTCTCCAACAGAACCGCTTACGAAATATCACATCAGTCGATAGCTAAGGAATTGGATCGCGAATAAAGTTTACGCCGACTTAAATGACTTAGTGGACGCCATTAACCCATTTATGCCCGAATTAGGTAATTTTATTCAAATTATGTAAAAATCAAGTTAAGGGGTACTAAGACCACACATAGCAAGAAAATAATATCAAAAATGAAAAATATTGGATAGCTTTTAAATTTCATGTCGGTCGTTAATGGCCCATTGCTAGGCAAATAAGGGTGCAAGTGTAAGAAAATTTTATTCATAGTAATATTTTTAAAAAACGATGTCAAAAAGAGATTTTGAGAACAAAAAATTTAACGTAAATGAAATGCCTGGAAACATTTATCAGAACATGTAGTGCAACATCATATCTTTGGCAAGACTTAGTTGTTTTATTTTTGCATACTGCACACCTTTTTTTTTGGTTGGACAGTAAGAATCAAATGTTGTCCACTTTGTGGTATTCGGTTTAGAAGTTTCAGACCATACTGTCTAGATAAAACCCATGTATTACTCACACATCATCAAAAACTCACAGCATAATCGGCATGTACTATTTATTACCACGAAACCCTATTCTATAATTTGCTATATTATTATCCTTCCGATCAACGCCTCCCATATATTTATTATATTACTTTATTACACAGGGTTGGTTAATTTCTACTTTCTTTTTTTCGTTAGCTGAATACCTGGAACTGTTACCAATTGGCTCAACTCCATATTCTTTACAGAACATTGTCACAACATTGTTGTCACTCCATGTGACACAGATAACATTATTTTGATGATCAAATGAAATGTCGTGTGTTCCCCTATGCCATTTTTTCATTACTTTTCCAGCTTCTATCGGGCACTTTTCAATTCGATCATCTCTGGCAGTACCAGTACCGCCAAAACACATTTTTTGTAACTGACTAATGAGCAAAAATAATTATCAAAAAATAATGACTGTATAATGTATATCTGTATAATGTTCATTCAGGAAATTTGCAAAGTTATAAACAACGCTTCCATCAAGGCCTAGCTTCTCAGGATCTTTACGTTGAACATCACGTCCTTGGTATATATCCAAATTTAGGCAGTAGCCAAAAGGAGATGCTAACCCATGCTTTGTAGCCATATCGAATAGGTTTATTTTTTAAAAATTGCTTACATCCATTGCGCCCAAAGTATGGTATCATTGCCTCATCAATAGACAAGTAAGAACCGACCGGTGCGTATTTAACAAATTTTCCAATTATTATCTCAATAAGGAGACGTAGTTTTGCCTTCTTGTCATTTCGGGCAAGATTTGAATTATCAGCAACATGAATAAGTCTAAAAATTTCTTCAAATCTATTACGCCTCATTGAATTGACGACCATTTCGAGAATCATCGCATCCTTCCTAAAACATTCTTCGTCTTGGAAAGGAACATGCATACGCAAATATACATACGTACGCAAATATAATATACAAGAAGTTCGTCAATTTCTAGTTCCAAACGACAATTTGTAATAGAATACACTACAGTATGTTTAACTAACAAGTCTAGTACATCTCTAGAAAGAAATATTTCTCAAAATTCCAAAGAATCACTATGTTCAAATAAGGTTAGCAGAAAAACATAAATATTGTTTATTAAATTATGTGTTGTGCATTTGGAAAAGAGTCCGTGTTTCCAGTAACGTTTTTTTCTTAACTTCTTTTTTCTTTGTAACCTTCTTTCTTTTCATCTTTAGCGTATTACTTTCACCCAGCTTACCACTGTGGTTTTGTTCAGCTTCTGCTTCATCCTCATACGTGTCTTGTTCAGTTTCGACCTCTCCAGCGTTCACTGTTTCATCCCAATACAAATCAGTTTCAGCTTGTGATTGTAGCTGCAGAAGGTTTAGTTTACTACAATCATTGCAGTCTTCGTCACGTGAATCCTTGTCGCTTTCATTTCCGGTATTATTAGGCGGTGTAATATAAATACAGTCTGGTATAATATCCTGTTCATCTAAGGGTTCAATTTCATCGAGCAGCTCTGCAATTGTAAGAGATTTTTTCCTGAAACTAAATATAGTACAAGTTTTATGTGCCTAGCAAACTTTAAGAGTCCGTCCCTGACTAATAGACTAGGCCAAATGTAACTAATCCATTTTTTATGCTTTTCTCAACCTCCGAATTGCATTACAGTTCTAAAAACTTACCAGTAATTAAACTGGTCATTACACAAAAAAATCACACAAACTCACACATAAAATTACTATGAAAACGTTGAATTCAAATAATCTCAAGCACACGTAAAACGATTGCTCTTAAAACTACGTTACGATTGGACATTTACAACAAGGTTTTTAACATCAGCAAAACAAAATACTCATTTGTACAGGTGGTTGCAGCGATAATATGAAGTAGGTCGTTAACTACCCGCTGGGCATAAATGGGTTAAAGAGTGGATTGTCTCTAAGGAACAGCAAGTCCGTCGCCCGGGGAATCGACCGGATGCCAATCAAATCGGAAGCAGTAATTGAAGTAGATATGCATAGTGGATATGCTCCGGAATAATTATTTAAAGATGCTTTTGTTAAATGTTAGTTTTTTTATTGAATGAAGTTTGTTTTCAAAACGTCGCAGTAATTATGCTCCGACCCAATATATTAAAAATCTAATACTAATTGCGTATTATAATAAATATGGTGTCAAAAGGCTTAAATAGTATGAAAGCAGACAAATCACCTGCTTTACAATTTTGTACCAAACACACACAAAAACTGGAGAATAAAAGATTTTTTAACAAAAAAAAAAACACGAAGCGAATTCACAAAGGACTTTAAATATTATTTTGGGGTAAAAACCTTTATAATTTGGGTTTACGTTACATGGTTATAAGCTCTTTTATAGTATTTGAAGTGTATAGGAAGCAAGTGGATAATTCCATTAATACATCTTTATTACGTTTGCTCTTTATCATCAATATTATGTCACTTTTAACAATATAATAAACATATAAAATGTATAAAGTATATCAACTATTTTAAAAAGATTTTATGTAATGCATATGTTGACCAATTGCAAAAATATATAATTTTATAATAATAATTATTTTTATGACATATTTATATCTTAAAAAAATAATAAAACTACTTTAAAACAATTCTTCCCCTTTCTACGTTCTACATTCTACATTCTACATTCTACCCTTTCTCCTTTCTACGTTTAACTGAGTATTCTTTGTTAACTAATGCTCTGCATTTGTGAATAACCTATACTTAACGTAGACTCTATTAGTACTAATACCTAGTGTTAACAATAAATGTATGTATCAATATTTAAGAAATTATAATTACATCCATGGTACAACAAATAATATTACACAAGCGATTGGTACTAAGAACCTCAAAAATACCATACGAATAAGAATACAATCACAAATTATATAACGAATGATATACATAAATTACACAACCTATATCTTGTTTTACAAGTTTTGATGATGGATTCCGATGTACATTTGTGCGCTGAATCCGAAAATGACCTTAGTTTCTTGTCAGTAAGTCTGAATTTTTTGCAAATTGCAATTTGTCAAAATGTGTTATATATAGAAAAAAAAATCGCAAATATAAGACGTACTGACAGATTTAAATACATAGGAAATGCTCCTATCTGTCGGTATATGATGAAAACGAATCTTTGACATCATAAACCGGCAGATGGCAGCACTTCCATCATTAAATGTGTTGTATATTTCAGCTGGCTGTCAATGTTGACGCAACCGTTGGTACGTATCCTACACGATCAAAAGTGTTTGTGTCAGCGGTTATACGCTAAAAAGCAAACATACAATGTTCGAAATGGTGTCAAAAGGCCGCAAAAAGTCAGCAGATTCCTTTTGTTACATTTGTGGTGAGTTAATGGTGTTAAGACAAAAAAGACATATAACATCGTTCGTGCGGCAAGTGTATCTCACGTATTTCGGTGTAAAAGTAGGATATCAAGACAAAACTTGGGTGCCCATGTTTCCTATACGTGTGTTGAAGGACTGAGACGGTGGTCAAAGGGTGAACAACATTGTTTCAGATGTGGGATTCCGATTGTCTGGCGAGAGCCACAAAACCATAGTGATGATTGTTACTTTTGTTCAACCGATGTTCACGATTTCAATGTAAAGAATAAAAAGAACATCGTCTATCCAAATCTGGCATCGGCTTTACGTCCTGTCTCTCATGGTCCAGATGTACCAGTGCCTCTGCAACCAGTGCAAACAGAATATTTACCTGAAGTAGATGGTTCAGAAATTGAATCAAGTGAAGAAACCGAACATAACGGAGTGGAGTACGAACCTGGCAATTCTGCTCCACAACCATTTACACAAACTGAATTGAACGATTTGGTTTGCGACTTAAATCTAACCCAAGAGGATTCTGAATTGCTTGGTTCACGTCTTAAAGATAAGAATTTACTCGCAGCTGGCGTTTCATTTTCCTGGTTCAGGTACAGGGAAAAAGATTTTATTTCATACTTTTCGGAAGAAGGAGGCTTAGTGTTCTGCAATGGTGTGTGTGGACTGTTTAAGACATTCATCATTCCGTACGAACGCACTGATTGGAGACTCTTCATTGATTCGTCGAAACTAAGCCTTAAAATTGGCCACAACGAGCGTCAATGGAACCTGGAGTAAAAAATATGCCCCAAAATCCCAAAATCCAAAAAATATGCCCCTAAAGTTCTCCTTCCACCTCTACATATTAAATTAGGCTTAATGAAGCAATTTGTGAAAGCCTTACCAAAACATGTTAACTATTTCCAGTACATTTGTAACACATTTACAGCCTTGTCAACCCAAAAGTAAAAGAGGGTGTCTTTACGTTTCCGGACAGTAGAAAACTTTGCAAAGATGGAAATTTTGAAAAAGAAATGTCTCATCCTTTAGAATTCTTGTCTCATCCTCCATATACTCCTGACTTAAATCCTAACGACTTCTTCATATTCCGAAAAATAAAAAAACGACTACGTGGCCAACGATTTTCATCTCCAAAAGATGCAGTAGAAGCGTTTCAAAATGACATTTCAAGTGTACCATCTTCTGAGTGAAAAAAATGCTTTGATGATTGGTTTATTCGTACGAAAAAATGTATAGAATGTAAAGGGGACTATTTTGAAAAGCAATAAAGGGTTATTTGATTTCTAGATGTTTTTGTCTTCTTCTATCCCGAAGTTTTAACACCAGCCCTCGTATATAGACAGTTTGCAAGTTATTCTAGTAAACTACAAATTATTTTAGTTTTAGTTCTCTGTAATAGTTTTATAATTTTGACAAATACTTCATTGTTTCAACCATTGAGCGAGTTAACAAACAAACAGATTAGAATAATTTGACATTGTTACCTTAAGTGTTTTGGTCCGTACAAAAAATGAAAGAATAAAGCTATCAGAACAAAATTGTCATGCTAATCATAGAATTCTATTATAGAATTACAGTATTTCCGACATTCTTGACAGATGAAGGATTTTAATTCAAGCAGTAGATAACTCATACACGTATCTTGAAATCTTAAAATATTTTCTAGTGCAGATGTGCGTTGCTCATAACTAAATTTTAAAGCATTTAGAACAACCCCAGATTCTTCAAACTTTCTCACAAAGTAACGAATGCCTTTAAATTTTGACACATTGGAGCCACCAAATATTTATTCTAATTTTTGTAAACTGGCTGCCATTGATTAGTTAAGATTAGAAATTTTTACAATAGACCCGTATTGCTGAACTGTGTAACACTCCATAATTAAATAGTATTGCTTCGTGAACATAGTCTCTAAGGTTTCAGCAGTTGCAGACCGTTCCTACTGCCGGGATTCACAGACCTTGACTCAATTCGTTCTAAAATGACGTTACCCTGTCATTTGTTTGCTCTAATAGAAATGGTTCATCATTTGACAGCTGTGATTTGAAAATCCAAGATGGCGGCTGACAGGACATTTCCGGTATGTCATTTTGGGGAATTGACCGATTAACAATAAATTAGATTTGGCGGAAACGTGGGAGCATTTTAATTTTAAAATTCTCTGGGACCTACTTCGGGGACTGCTTTGAGGGATTGCTTCATTGTTCGTAGATCCGTAGATCTTCGTCGTAGTGACGATAATCGTATTCTAGTAATGATAATCGTTATCGTTATGAAGTAATTGTTGTAAAGAGATAATATTTATTTATAAAATAATCAAAATATATGTTATGAAAATAATTATATAAATCTTTTAAAAGTACATTTTGTACTTCTTATACTACAACAAATGTGTAATTTTAATTATTTTACACACATGTACCTATGTACATTAAGGAGATTAGGAAAATGTGTAATCTTCCATTTCTTCCAAAATCTTCCATTTCTTTCTTTATTATTTTAACGCTTTTCTAGAATTGGCTACAATTTAAATGTAGAAATGGTAACATAAGTTTGCCACACTATTTGCAAAAAAACTGGCAAATTAACTAAACCTAGAAGAGAAATGTGAGAGAAGTCTGCAAGAGAGTCTAAGATATATGACAATTTCCTAATCGTATCGTATAATAAGTAGCAAACATATTTGCAACAAATTCCCTAACAAAACCTATACCAAACATTTGTGTTTTCTGAATAAGTTTTCCTTATGACTATTGTTGGTTCGGAGAATATATTTAGTTATGCGGACATTGGACGAATTTGGCTAATTTTTAAAGATTCTTTATATAGATTCAAGATTTAAAATAGATTTCATAAATAATCCAACAAATAAAACCTAACAAAGGCAAAGTCAACCGTCAGGTTCTCATTGGTTCTAAAACATTTGCGCTCAAGTCCTATCTTATGTGTCCTAACTTTCTTATCCATAATGAGGACAACTAAATTTTACTGTATTTAGAACAACCCCAGATTCTTCAAACTTTCTTACCAAGTAACGAATGCCTTTAAATTTTGACACATTGGAGCCATCAAATATTTATTCTAATTTTTGTAAACTGGCTGCCATTGATTAGTTAAGATTAGAAATTTTTACAATAGACCCGTATTGCTGAACTGTGTAACACTCCATAATTAAATTGTATTGCTTCGTGAACATAGTCTCTAACGTTTAGCATTCTTAAAGTAACAGGTTTCAGCAGTTGCAGACCGTTCCTACTGCCGGGCTTCCCAGACCTTGACTCAATTCGTTCTAAAATGACGTTACGCTATCATTTGGGTGCTCTAATAGAAATAGTTGATCATTTTACAGTTGTCATTTGAAAATCCAAGATGGTGGCTGACAGGGCATTACCGGTATGTCCTTTTTGGGAGTTCCCTGATTGAAAATAAATTAGATTTGGCACGAAATTTTAATTTCTCTGGGACCTACTTCGGGAACTGCCCTGGAGGACTGCTCTGTTTCATTGTTCGTAGATCTTCGTCGTAGTGATGATAATCGTATTCCAGTAACGATAATCGTTATGATTATGGTTAAGTATTTGTTGTAAAGAGATAATATTTGTTTATAATGTTTCAAAATATATGTCATGAAAATAATTATATAAATATTTTAAAGGTACCTTATGTACTTCTTATACTACAACAAATATGTAATTTCAATTATTTTACACCCGTCCACCTATGTACATTAAGGAGATTACGAAAATGTGAATCATCCATTCTATTTGATAAATATAGAAAACGATATTCGATAACACTATTTTCTAAAACGAGCAGAAAAAACGACATCCCTAGGATATTTTCTTTCCATATAATTAGGATACGATGTTCGTATTTACGACAAAAATAAACATTTCGTTTTTACTAAGGTAATATATATTGCTTTAGCATAGTCTGTCGTATTAAGTTAGCTCGAAGGAGCGAAAAGGCAAAGGATAATAAGAACAAAAATACAAATGCTCACCGATATGATGTGTTCTAAAACCTAGAAACATAAAATAAATAACTGAAACATCCTAACATGTTTTGAATATTCATTTTATTAATTATTATAATTGATTCTAAAGTCTCTTGAAATGCATAGTAAAATAGTGATGGAGAAGATGCAATAAATAAAATATTTGGTTTCTTGCAAAGTTCATATTATAAAGTTCCAGATCCCTAAACTACAATTAGCTATATCAGTCTCGTCATTACACTCAGGGAGTGGTGGATTCACGGAAGGAGTTTTTGGGTCTGGACCCGAAAGCCTTGGAACAATGAAATTTAAAACTGCTGCATATTTCATGATTAGAAAAATCAAATGCCTACATACATTATGTTATTTAGAAATTGAAAATCTAATAAAATGATTGATACATTTCAATGTTTAACATTAGAACTTTATTGAGCAATATCATCATAAAATTAGAAAAGAAAACAAAACTAGAATAAATTTTAAAATCATTTTTAAGCGTACGCGGTTTCTTAAAAGATTCTTGAAGAATTTTGTCTTCAGTTAGCTCAATACGTATATGAATATTCAAAGAAACAAGACCATTCAGCGGCTTCTGTCCCATTGTAATCCTTAAATAATTTTTTATCTAGTCAATGTCAAAAATTAGCGCTCGTTGCCGTTGTTATTGGCAATACTGCTAACACTCTTAAGATTATGTTTAGAAATTTAAATGAGTTTTCATTTACTACCTGACAAATACCGAATGTTAAGGTTATATTGTCAATATAAACATTTAATTCATTAAAGTTAATTAGATGACAGCCAAAGTACTTATTAAATTATGAGTGAGTACAGCTTATTCCCAAAGTATACCAACAACTAAATTTAAATCACAAAAAGATTTGACTTACTATGTGAATTGCTGCTAAAATAAATAATTATTATTGCCAAGTTGAAATCATTACTAACATGATACGAAGCGCTCCGTTTCGCCATTACTGTGGACTCTTCAGTCATGTCTGGCAAAAATTCAACTATACCGATGTTGACGAATAATCATATATATATATATATATATATATATATATATATCATATATATGTA
>WYDF02007215.1:0-13835 GCA_009867245.2 Adranes taylori
ATAACCATATTTATTGGCTTTGTATTTATAACACGTATAGGGACTCTACTCGCGATTTTAATTGTCCGACATTTCTGAAGCTAATTGTAATTCAAATGTTACAATTAGCTCCGTTTGTTACGTCGATCCATTCCGTTCACTAGAAAACTAGGTATAAATTATTTTTGTTGTTCTGTGCTCCTGTAGATGATTACGAACGAAACTGATGCGAAACTGATATTGATGCTGGTCAGATTAAATTGTCGAAATGGCGGTTTATTGTTGATGATATTGAGGCTATCGTCCAACCATTGGATGAGATCGAAGATGTGAAATGTAGCAAAGTATGACACGTTTTTCAGAAACTGTGAGGAGCGATTGAATGGAGATTGAATGGATTCGCTTTATTGACGTTGTCTCGTTGGTATAACGCTTCTCTATCAACTTTTTGACGGCGGTCTCCTCTTCATTCTATCGAAGAAACTCTTAATGGTGGGGGAGAGTTATAAATCTAAAGGCGAGAATAAGAAAAGAAAAGCGAAGATATAAAGAATTCAAAGAGTCTGAAGAAGTATAGAGTATGTCGTGTAATACGTAGCTTGATATTTAGATTTTGATTGTTATTGTAAATATTTGACAGTTGATTATCCTCGATAGTAGGAAAGCGATGGGACGCAATTCTGAATTGAAATCTTTATTGTTGCAGCGAGTATCATTGCGCATCTCGGAGGCACAATTTTCAATTACAATAATGAGATCTCTCTTTTGCTGACCGAGCAATTATTGCGACTCTAAGAATAATTTGCTAAAAGTAGCGCCATAATTAATTAAATTTTATTTACTATCAAATATTTACAATTGCAATCAAAATCTAAATATCAAGCTACGTATCACAAAGTATGAATCTCGCTACACTCCATGCTTATCGTATGTGTTGGTAGTGAAATAAACCAATAAGAGAAGACTGTTAGATCGTTCAAGTTACAAGGGTGATAATCGTAACGGCTTTCAAACAACCGTTGGAAGTAACAAAAAAATCATGGAAGTAACAAAAAAGAATAATAGATAGCAATCAAAAATTCTTCAAAACGGCTCAAAAATATTAGAAGAAATGTTTATATAGAAACATCTACACATAACTAACTGCACATGTGCGAAACTCATAAATCCTCTCGATGCCTTGGACATTAATGACTTTAGTTTTATTTTAGTTTAACTTTGGTTTAACTTATTAGACACATCACTGGCAGTCTATTGAATGCCGTTATCATTCATAAAGCATGAGACCTTTTCATTTTGTGATTTACCCTGCAATTTATTAAGTATTTTCCATGTAGAAATATTCTTAGCTATAGATTGTCGCACAATATTGTCATTAAATTGAGTTTATTCTACTTTATATAAATAAGTATTCTAATCCTTTCCTATATGGTAATTATTAATGCTAATTATTAATAACTAAACAATTTCATTGTATAAGAACATAGCAACTGCAATGTTGACATTTTTCAGCTTTCGTTATGATACTTCATCACAAACACATTATTCTCCCTTCATTTGTTTCCTTCCCTACTTGCTTCAAGTGTTTTTTTTTGTGCTCTTTCGTTGTAGAATCGTTTTGTTCAGCCCCAGCCAAATCTGTCTTCCGGAAAAACTTTGCGTTCGGATGACATTCTTAAAAAGTTGCGGTTACCTTTCACTTTAAATATACGAAGATGAGAAGGTGAAAGAAAAACAGGAATCAGTCTGAGGCCTTCCTAATTTTTTTTTATTCCGTTTGCGCAAACATCGTTTTAATGTGGTTTTAATTTGTGAAGAATTATGATGCTATTGTTTTCTTTATAAAAATTAAACGGGCTTGGTTCACTGGTTCTTTTAGGCGTAAACATACTTTTTTGTTTGTTTTATGTCAACAATAGTTAACTTAACAATAACTCACTTACTTAATCTATTAATCTATTAAAATAACTAGGAAAAATATCTAATATTTATACAATTTTCAGTACACTCCAAACTCATATAAAGATTCAATTTGGTTGATCAACAAAATTTTCGTGGTTTTTCACCGACCACTCATAGCGCAGGCGGACCAGGACCTCGCCGTTGCCAGCAGGTTGTGATACACTTTCTCCATCTTACCTATGAAAATTTCAGATTGGCAAAAGTATATTTTTTTCGTATATTTATAAGACAAATTCGGGGGAGTCTGGTCAAAGCCATCTAAAAGATCTGGGATTTTTATTTCTGGAATTTATAAATGCTTAAATAAAAAATTATATCAATTCTAAAGTGTCTATAGAGTATTTTTTTGGAATTAATTTTCTGCAAATCTCATATACTGCGCAGTAGTGAAATAACACCAAAAGTTTTTCCTGGCTCCCCATTCCAGATTCACGAACATTGAAATTGTAATTTTTTTAATGATTTCAAAATGCTTAAAATACATACCCTTAATTTCTCACCAGCTCTGCGAGTATTAGTGGTTGTAGTTGATCCTCAATAGATCCTACGACGGTGCATAATAACGTTGTCATGTTGCATTTGACGTTGCTTTCCACAATTGTATTGGGGAAGATAATCAGGTGCCCCCCCCCCCCCCTCTTGCCTTTCTGGTTCGTATGTTGATATCCATTTATGAAGTTCTTCTGCCTTTGGGGGGTGATTTGTCATCCCCAGGACAATAGAGTGCCCTTCCGTGTATCTAGTTATCGTTTGATTACAAGAACTGCAGAGCTTAAGACGTAATAGGAGGATCCAGGAAAATGTGAGAAGAAGCCAAATACAAAAGGAGACTTAGACACCCGGAGCTTAAGACGTAATAGGAGGATCCAGGAAAATGTGAGAACAAGCCAAATACAAAAGGAGACCGAGACACCCGGAGTAGAAAATCATCTACATGAATTTTAAAGTCATAAAAGCTACTGTCAACAAGACATTAACTTTGCCCAAGAATGGCTTCTGTAACACATTTGGAATAACAACATAGATTTAGCATAGAACGAGCTATATAAAGTAATAATAATTATATAAAAGGCGAGGAGACTACAGTAGCGATATGGGTTACTCAAAAACATCGAGTTTTCAGGGCCACAATTGATAGGGGCATGATGGGTGGAAAAACCAGATGTAACATTCTGCGGATGTTACGTGTCTCCAAATATAGATCTAACAGAATTCAGCCTGTATGTAGACTCGCTTACGATCAGAATTCGAGCCCAAGCCACCCCTGTAATAGTGCGAGGCGACTTAAATTCCAAAACTTCTCTCTTTAGAAGTCTAGGTTAATGGGTAGACGGGGAAGCGAGCAAGGTGAAGCTATGGCGTCTTTAGACATTATTTTGAACGCATGTAACGATCCAACGTTCACGACAGGCAACTCAGAATCAATAATCGACATGACAATGTGCTCCAGCACACGTTTGTCACAACAAACACCTAAATGCTGAGCGACCACCTATACATGAGTTCCCACTTACAAAGGAACTTTCAACAACAAGTAGACGCCAGTCCCCGTCACAGGTGGAGCGTCAAAACTTTTTTCTCTAACATTTAAGGCAAAATACTTACTAAAAAATTTAAAATAGAGAATGGACATTACCACATGCAGGGGTCGGCTGAGCACCTTGCGGAACAGCTTACAGAGGTATTTCAAGCTGCTTGCATTAGAAGCAAACATCAAATCAACGCAACAATATTGGTGGAACTCTGATATCGCCAAATTGAGAAAAGTAGCTATGGAAATTTCAGAGAGAAAAGAGAAGGGGCGACATATCGAAAGTTGAAGTATCTTCAGTGGCAGCAAAAAAAAGTGTTAGTTAATGCAATACGAAATAATAATGATAATGCTTCGAGGTAGCTGATAGAGGCGATGAACAATGAATGATGTCCCATACAAAATAGTACTCAAAAAACTAAGCAAATCTCCAAATGTAGAAGCGTTTCTACAGGGCGGAGTGGAGTCGGCTCTTAAATATTGTTCTCAACAGACACCAAGATACCAAGTACAGAAAGACAACAACACGGAAAAAGAACTTCTAATACTCCACTTTTTACGGAAGGAAAGTTGTTGGAAGATGTTCGCCGGATGGAATCAGGCAAGGCACCGAATCCAGATGGGATTCCCGATTTAATAGTAAAAGTTTTAGTACTAGACAATCCTTTAGTATGGCCCAATGAGTTTAACCAGTGCCTAGTGGAAGGTGTTGTCCCTCGATCGTGGAAGGAAGCCGAGGTTATTCTTTTGCAGAAACCAGGGATACCAGCGATGACCCTAGGGCGTACAGACTAATCTGTCTCCTACCCATGGTGGGGAAGCTATTGGACAGATTACACCTGAGTAGATTGCATTAGATTGCGCTCTTTGGAATGTGATGAAGATGGTTTGCTCAATATTGTATTCCCGCGAGGAGGTAACGGCAACAGCATTCGCCGATGACAAGGCACGTAGTCTGCCCGACCTGGAAAGCAAGCTATATTCGAGCGTGCATAAGATCTGCAGTTGGTTGAAATGCGCAAATTTGTGTTTGGCCCCCAAAAACCGGAAGCAATTATGCTGACGGGTAGGAGAAAGTTCTCGGAGCCACATGTGGTCATAGAGGGACATGGAGTAAGATTCCAGAGTCAGCAAAACAGCGGAAAGGTTAAGAAAATTATCTAGAGTAATACCGCGCATTAGGACTCGAAGTAGTCCAAAAAAGGTTGATCTACGTGACCGCAAATTCGGTGGTACTGTACGCGGCACCTGCGTGGGTGGAGGCTGGGCAAATACCCAGCGTCCGGTGGATTCTAGTCAAGTACAAATACTTTGCTTGATGGCGGTGACATCAGCATATAGAACCGTCTCTAATGATGCTTTACAGGTCGTGGTGAGGGAATCTCCTATGTACCTGCTTGCTGAGGAACAGGCTGAAGCACACTTATCTGCAGGAAGGCAGCTGAGCCTGGAGCTGAGAAACGTTAGAATGACTAAATGGCAGCAATTATGGAAAAACTCTACGAAGAGGACATGGACAAGGCGTCTAATTAACAGTTTAAAACGCTTAGTTGAAATGAAACATGGAGTGGTTGGTTACCCAGCCATTCAGAGGACACGGGTGCTTTGCAAAATATCTCCATAGAATGAAGAAGATGGACATGGCTGAGTGCAAAATGTGTGGATGCGCATATGACGAGCTCGAGCATATACTATTTACCTGCAAGAACTTTACGAGGCCGAGAAGGAATGTGCTAAGTAAACTTAGAACTAGACTATCGCTGAAGAATCTGGTTGATACAATGCTAGAGAGCGAAGAAAAATGGAACGAGATGGCAAGTTTTATCAGAACAATATTAGGTCAAAAAGAAGAAGAGGAAAAAATAAAGGACCGGTAACAATTTTACATGTAAACGATAAATGCAACAGAGAAAAAATCACTAAATACTAGGAGGTATGAGAAATCATGATTTATGTTTAGTATTTATTGTCCTAGTAACTTAGAAGTGCTTGCTATGAGACCAGGGAAACCACGCACATGCGTGGTGAGGGTTGACGAGTATTCTGAGTTATGCTAACGCGGACTCTGAATGCTCTGAAGGTGGAACCGGTTAAGGTGGGTTTAATGAGGCAGAATTCGCAGCGTTTGGTTACGTCCAGTGGCTGGATTTTAACTGTTTTGAAGGTACCAAATGGGAGGAAGAGCTGTGTCCTATCAACCTCATGGGCAGGTCATCTTCTATGACTTACTTCTGTTTAAAGATTCGCCCTAAACCATCTTGGTGATGGTTTACGTATATGGTCAAAGGATATCGTGATGGTCAAAGGTCAAAGGATGTGAATGGTGGTGATGGTCAAAGGATATCGATTGATTGCTTATACCGGCGCACACATGGTCTCTGTCAACGTTAGCCGCTATAGCGTTGCCCGTCCTTTACCACAGGGAAGTGTACATCGGAAATGCGGCATCATCGGGTTGGAGACCATAAACTTTCCGCATCTATAAATGACTAATTAGTACATAGGACTAATAATCAATAAAAGATAAGGTTCTTTATCAAGTTAATATTATTTTGATGACTAGTAAAACAACAAATTTGTTAATAAAATATTTATTGGGTAAACGTAAATAACATCATAAAAACAATAACAAAATATTTACGACATAGAAACATGTGTTTAAAATATTATCACAATACACATGTATGTATAAATATACTTCTTAATGCTGTTGATACGGCACTGGTTGAGCATGTTCTATATGATCTCCTGAATATGAAACTTCAGCATTGAAACCACTATGTTTATCAGATGTATAGTGGACTAGTCGTGTTTTACCATCGGGTTGGAGCAAAGTATAGGAACCTTGAACGGAATCACCATCACGATGTTCTTGTGCTGACTTAACATCACCAGTATGAATATCTTCAACGCCATATTTATACTGATACTTAGGATGATGCTATAAAAAAATGGTCGTTAAAATTGCGCTACTGTAGAATCTCTAATTTAGAACGCTGATAAGAGATGCTTTTTGATAAGAGATATCACTTGGGGCAGATGATATTACTGTTGACGTTATAAGTGGGATGGATGATAGCGGAATAGACATCCCCTGGAAGATATATATGAAGATTTGGTAAACCGTGGTTAAACCAGATGGCTGGATTTTAACTTCATTCCAATATTTTCGAAAAGTTCCGCCAGTGGGTACACAAAAATTACGGAGTTACGTCCTTAGTATTACACACTAACAAGATTCCCTTAAATGTGATACATGAAAGATCAAAATTGTTCCTAAAGCCGCAGTTATTCGAAAAACAAGCAGTAGTTGTCTTTGGGAAAGAAACACTGCAGAATATCCTAAATACCAGGCAACTAATACAAACAGTTGACTAACTCAATGTGCCTATCTATTTGTCTTTGGTCGATTACACAAAAATTTTTCGTAGTAAAAACATAGCACAGCAAATATTAAAAAAATCAATTCAAAAGAATCAATTCACTTGTTTAATAAGCATAGTGAGTTTATAATGCACAAAGTACTACATGAAGAGTGTAAGGACGGAATTTCTGTAGGAAAAAAATATTAACAGTCTAAATTACGCAAATTATTAAGATCTTAGGACTCCGTGGAGTCAGATGCTCGGGGACAGGCTCTCTTAGAACGCAGTATGGAGTTCTCTATTATTCTGGAAGAGATAACGATGAACATAGAAATGGCTTTGGTATACTTATCACCGCCAAACTGGAGAAGGCGGCCATTGCTTTCATTCCACTTGGAGACCGTGTAATGCTTCTGAAGCTCTCTACATCTCAATGTAATACAGGTGTAAGCCCCTACTTGTGACAAATCTGATGACGTATTAGAGGAGTTTTACTCCACTACAGAAGAAGCCATAAAGTTGACGAAGTCAGCGGAAATAACAGTGGTTCTTGGTGATTTTAATGCCAAAATGGGTAAGGGGGCCGCAGGAGAGGCTTACGGGCAATACAGTCTCGGAGACAGGAATGTCAGAGGAGAACGGCTGGTGCAATTCTGCACAGAACATCAGCTTTCTGCCGTAAACAGAAGGTGTTTCTGTTAAGCAACATCCTCGATGAGTGTACACATGGATGTCTCCCGGTGATCGCGAAGATCATCGAGTCACAAACCAAATCGACTACATTCCAATCAAAAGTCATCTGCAGAAATTTGTGAAACGTACAAAAATATATCTTGGTGCATACATTGGTAGTGACCACAATCCGGTACTGATGGAATTACAAATTCATCGTTTTGCTCGGAATCAACGCAGACACAGGGCGCGTCAGATTAATGTTAAAAGACTTCACGAGCCCGAGTTACAAGTAGAAGTCGTTGACAAGCTGGAGGCCAGGTTAAAAGAAATTTCCGGAACAATTGGAATAGAAACTAAGTGGATAGCGATATAGAAGGATCTGACAGTTATTCAAGTAAAAGATATAAGGTTCGCGCGCTCTGACAAGAAACTACCATGAATAACGGACGCAATTCTGCGGCTCATGGAAGAGAGAATGAAGCGAAATCTTAAAATAGCAGTCGATAGCAAGAACTGAACAGAATGGTGAGAGGAGCATGTCAAAGAGCAAAGGAGATATGGTTGATGGAAAGATGCGGCAAAATAGAGGCGTTACAGGCCAAATATGATTTGTTTAATATTCACAAGAAAATGAAAGAACTAAGAAACCGTCAGCGTAAACAGTAGCGAGGAGTACTAAAAGATAATAATAGCAAAATCTTGACATATATATAGGAAAACTACAAATATGGAATGAATATGTTGAGAAGCTGCTTATGACGTAAAGCCCGAACAACCACCAAAGAATAACATAATCAACGAGGACAACCCGGAAATTACAAAAAGCTGTGGACCCAGACAAAATGCAGCAGAGACTTTAATATTGATCATTGAAACAACTTCTCACGGACTTGTATAATGACATATATAAAGTTGGAATGATACCAACACATTGGTCGAAGTCGGTATTTGTCATCTTACCCAAAAAAGGAGTGTCGTACATTCTGACGACTATCGCATGATTAGCTTAATGTCTCACGTGCTGAAGGTGTTCTTGCGTATTATTTACACCGCATATATGCTAAGTGTGAATGACAGGTCAGCGATACACAGTTCTGATTTAGGAATGGCGTAGGCACTAGGGAAGCGATCTTTTCGTTAAACGTACTCACACAACGTTGCAAAGACATGAATGTCGACATGTTTACGGGTTGTATTGATTATCGAAAGGCATTTGATTGTGTATCACATCAAAAATTAGAGAACCTTAGAGAAATTGGTGTCGTTGCAGCAGACCTGCGTATTATCACACAGTTTCATTGGAATCAAACGCCAGCACTCACAGTTGAAGAAAGCACATCGGAATAAGTTATGAAGGAAAGAAGGAAGGGAAGATGCAGGTAAGGATGTGTCTTGTCACCGATCCTCTTCAAGATATATTGCGAGGCCATGTTTAGGGAATCAGTTGAAGAAGTAGGAGATGGTATTATAATCAATGGCAAGTTAATCAACAGTATCCGCTTCGCGGACGATACGCTCATATTGGCAAGAAGCCTACCAACCCTACAGAACATCATAAATTGCATTGTTGATCAAAGCGCGCAATTCGGTTTGTACATGAATGGCGAAAAAACTAAAGTGGTCATGGACTCTAAAACATGAAAAAAAGCTCTCATACGAATCAATAATATGATTATACAACAAACGCCTTCCTTAAAATATCTTGGGATCCTTGTTAATGAAGAGGTCGACTCCAAAAAAAGAAATTCTATCACGGATAGAGCATGTCATGAGTACATTCATAGCGATGAATCATAAAGACCTGAATCTGCAAATACGCATTTGTATGCTGCGATGTTATATATTTCTCGTCGGTTCTGTATGGGGTAGAGAATTGGACGCTTAGCCCATTGTTATATAACCGCATAGAGTCATAAAGAACTGTTAAGAACCATACAGAAGGTAGATCTTTAATACATCGGGAATATGATGAGAGGCGAGCGGTATGAAATTCTCCGACTCATGATAGAAGGAAATATTGATGGAAATAGGTCGATACGGAGAAGCTATAACTCCTGGTCAAAGGACTTAAGGCGTTGGTTAAAAGACAAAAAAACATCAACGGGGATATTTTGGGCAGCGGTCTCACGGGTCGTGACAACAGGTTCACCAAGCTCCGTTAGGGAGACTGCGCAAGAAGAAGAACAAAGTAAGCAATTATATCTTTGTCATGCCACAAAACAAAATTGAGTGGAAATGCTTAGCACACCTGTGGGAGATAAGTGAAGTATATGGCTCACGTCGTTTCTATAGTAGCACTAAGCTTATTGGGCTGGAACTACCAAAAAAACAAACAGCTGGCCCAAGTTGATGAGCTTGGAAATCATCTAAAACCTATGATGTGATATCATTTTAGTGATTATGATATAACAAAACGCGGAATATTTTAAGTGTTATGTATATAAATATTGCACTAACGCTACTCCAGCCAAAGTGAACAGAAAAAGTTTAGATTGTATCTGCTTAATTACTTTTTGAACCGTAAAGTAATTATTTGATACAAATGGTTAGAAAATAGTGAAACTTACGTGTGGATAATGTTCTTCATGGTGATTATGAATTTCATGTTGTGCGATTGAAGGTATATCGTGGTGATAGTTGTTGAGTGCCGAAGTATATTTTTCGTTATGATGAAATTCAACAGCTCCACTAGCAGTTAGAACAACGCATACAATGAAGACCTGAAATTATTTTTAATGTTAACACCAACATTAGTCGTAGTGCCAGCTTTCACATGTTTTATAGTGGAGAGTGTTGTACCTTGGAACAGTTGTACCTTGGAACATTCCCGTTCTTATACAAACAAACACCATCTGGTAGCTAACCTTATTATGTTTTAAATTTAGTATTTGAAAAATAATTTTTTTAATTAATAAAAAAATGCTTCTCACAATTCAATATTGGAAAACATAAGCATTGTTACCTTTTGGTAATACTATTTTCCTTACGGGCCAAAAAATGCCTGGAAGTAAGGTGGGTAAGAAACGAGAGAAAATTAATAAAAAAAGTATTGAAAATACTGTATACGCTGTGACTACTAATAATATCTCATTTCTGCAGGCGGCTGAAGTTGTTAATGTCTAACTCTTTACGCTGCATCGTTTTGTCAAAGCCCTAAGGTCCGATTAATCTGAAAAACTTGAATATAAACCAAATAATGCAGTCAAATTGGTTTTTACAGACATTATGGAACTAACACCTTTAAGCTACGTAAAGCAGGCCGCTCGCATGCACTAGGGCTTAACCAAGAAAGAAATGTGGAAATTGGAATTTGAGTATGCCAAAATTAATAACCTTAATTATCCTCAGAAGTTGGATGAAAATCAGTTAACCGGTGCTGAATGGATGAAGGATTTAAAACAATTCAACGCCCAGAGTTCCCTAAGGAAACCTGAATCAGCATCTTTAACGTGTTCTACCAGTTTTAACCAGCACAACATGCAAACATATTATGAAAACTTAAAAAAATTGCTTGAAATGTATGGACCATATCCCCCACACCCAATTTTTATGTGAACGAAAGCGGTTTATCTACCGTCTATGTTCCATCTAAAATTATGGCTCCTTAAGGCATAAAACAACTTGGCAGTGCATTTTCAGGTGAACGGGGCCTAAATGTCACTTGAATAGCTACGATAAATGCTTGGTAACCATCTACCACCAATGTCCATTTTTCAAAGGGTCCACTTTAAGGGCCACATTCTAAAAGGTGCTCCAGTTGGAGAACCTGTTTCTAGATTGGTTTGAATTATTCATTGATCATGTCAAACCATCTAAAGGCGATCCTGTATTGCTTCAACCTAAGAATGGTTTTTCCTATAACTGGACAAAAATTCCATTCGCAAATAAATTTCAAACGTCCTGATTTACTAAGTATTTTGGTCTACAGGTGATACAAATTCACCTGTAGATATCTTCAATACTTATTTGACCAATAATTGATCGACATAATTATTATCCAGTCAAATCTGTATAGTGAATAAAAAGGTACTAGACTAGATTTGGACGAAGCTGAACTAACGGCTTTTTAAGGAATGTTCATTTTTATGGGCCTTGACTGCGGAGGTAATGACCAGAATTGCAGAGGTAATGCCCATGAAGAGGTTTTTGAGATTATTGCATGTCTTACATATAAATGAGAATTCAAAGATGCCAAAGAAAGAAGAACGCGACTTCGATAAATTATACAAGATAACATCCTTGTTGAAAATATTGAATAAGAATTTCTTAGCGGGTTTCAGTTCGGGAAGGAATTTATCAGTGGGTGAAAGCATGGTTGCATCCAAAGGCAGAACTAGCCTGAAACAATATATGCCGATGAAACCAATAAAGCGAGGTTTCAAAGTCTGGGCTATTGCTTGTGCTAAGACGGGATACTTTCTGCAATTTTCCATATATGAAGGTAAAAAAGAGAGTGAGGAAGACGGACCTCTAGGTGAGCGAGTTGTTCTCGAACTTACAAAATTGTTCCAAGTAAAAAATTATTGCTTCGATAACTTTTTTATTGGTTTCACATTGCTGAACAAGCTTCTGGAAAGATCTTTATGTAGGTGTGAATAGAACGAATTTCCCGAAAAATAATCTTGATGATAATAGTTTGTCTTCCGGGCAATATGATTCTGTAAATTATCGTGATATTCCGGTTGCAAAGTGGAGGAAGAGGGGAAAGAAATGCTCAGTTGTTGCAAGTACAATACACAACCGAAACTTCAACAGTTTTACGTCTGAACAAAGATTTTGAAATGATTTCGGTGTCCCTTATCAATAGCTGATTATAACCAAAATATGGGGGGCGTGGATATGTTCGACCAGCTCCATGCCTGTTACAACATAGTGTGTAAATCATGACGATGGTGGTTGAAATTGTTCTACCATTTCCTCCAATGTGCAATCGACAATGCATATATATTGCACAAAACTGCATCGATGAAGATAAACCAAAACCCGAAATCTGATAATGCATTCAGAAGCATATGAGGAAATCAACTTTTGGGCGAGTCTTGGAATCAACTTATGGGCTCGCAAACAGTTGGCCTCATGGTTGATCATAGGATGGAACAAGATGAACAAGACCGAGCAACGTGCAATCACCGTTGAAAACACGGTCAGACTGTCAAAAGTTGGAGATCATTTAACTCAGTCGACTACTTCTCACAGGTGCGCTAGATGCAGCACAGAGAAAAAACCCGAAAAGATTAAGTGTGCAATGTTCTAAGTGCATGGTTGCCAGGTAAACATACTTTTGCATTAAATTGTGTTTTGCAGTGTTTTGTTGTTTGTTGTTATTTGCCCTATAAAGGGTTAAGTTAAAAATATTTTTTTTTTACATTTATTAGTTGTGTTACGTTTGTATAAATTTTTTTAATGAGGTATTAAAACACATTTATTTCATAAACATACTGCAATTTATCCTATAACTTTTTACATAAGCAGTTTAAATGAAAAGAGACTACACGGATACATTTTGTGTAAATCTAATAGTAAATTAATTGAAATAGCTAAATAAATGTGAACACGTATTACCTTATTCATCATGTTGGAAATAGTAAATAACTATAAAACTTGAATTTGATGTAACAAATTTATTTTAAACTCTGATATATATTTAAAAAAGCGGACGCCTTTTATATTATAATTTTAGCTCCACCAAAAAAATATTTGATTAATGCGTATACATGTATATATTAAATTAATATATAATTATATTTATTTAAAATAAAAATTTTATAGTTGTTATAAAACAGCATATTAAAGAGTCAATTAAAATTTCTAATGATAATTAGAGCGAATTTCATATGCAGCACATACATCGCAGGTTTTTGGACAAATATTTCTTATATTATTTAAATTAGTTTATATCACAAATATATGTTTAAAAAATATTATGTAAAACTTTTTCTCGCTAATTAAAATTTATTCATTTAAAACAATATAGTGATATGTATATGTAACTAAATTTATTGTTTTCGTTTACCCTAGAGCTATAGTCGTTTAAGAAGAAATACTTAGTGATTTCAAAATATACTTTGATTAGGGGAGAGTCTTGTACCTTGGAACAATTTTCAGATTGTACAATATTTTAAGGAGTTCTTGTCAAAATATGGCAACCATTTATTTTTTGTCATCTAGCACAATCATTTTGCAATTATTCCTAATCACTTTTAAAAGTTGAATTTAAAAAGAGTTGTTTACAGAGTGTTTTGTATATGCTGACTGAAAATGTTCCAAGGTACATAGTCATTGTGTACCTTTGAACAGGCCGTCATGTATCTATGAACATCACT
>WYDF02007226.1:0-27228 GCA_009867245.2 Adranes taylori
TATATATATATAAACGCAACCATGAGACGATGATCTGTCTAGATTTTATAATACGTTTGAAAAACATTCTCAATTCAATACGAATATGAATCAGAAGATGTTTAGTTATTGAGAAAGTTTTAATAATGTCTGGATCTACCGATCATACACGCCCCTTATGATAGCTCTGCACAACACCAGGTAACTTGGGATAAACGCTCTAAAATTTGAACTATCTTTCAGAAAAGACGACGCCAAAAAAGAATTAACCTGCTTCATAGAAGAGCATTCTACGAACACCGCAAATGTTCCCCTTCTAAAAACCGATTTAACCCCCTTAACACCACCGTCGTCCAGCCACTTGCCCACAAGTATGGGATGTATCTTCTCAGGAGAGATGTCCCTATTAACTAAAGTTAAATTGATGCCAAACGGAGGTTTGTCATAAACGGAATACTCGAAAGTATACTCAATTTTCTTATTATTAGAGAAATCTACTTCTTTCTGAGCCTGCTGAAAACTAGTTAAAGATTTAATTGAAGAAATAACTGGCAAGTTGTTAATACCCCCTATGTCAAGGGTTTCCATATTATCGTGGCTATCCTGGGGAATTGTCCTCAAGGTAGTACGAATTTAAATATGAAAACAAAAGCAAAAAAAACTAATCTATTAATACAAATTGCAAAATGGAGAATAAAAAAAAACAAAAAGAAAAGAAAAAATTAAAATCATAGCAAAACCGATTACACTGGGCAGAACAAACACTCGCTTCAAAAATCGGCGCGCGAATCCAAATATTTCTTCACATTCAAAACCAAAATCTAGATTCACGGCTTTTTTAGTCTTTTATGAGTTTAAGAAATATTTATAAATTGAGTAAAAATTCTATTAACACCTCAATTAAACACTTCCCACCAACATCAAAACGCAGAATTATCTTTATGTTTTCCAAAAATCTAAAGTTTCGATTTTGGCGCTAATATAACATTTTTGGCATAAAACTAGTCATAACTTTAGAAACACCTGGTACCAAACCTTATATTGGGAGATATGTAAAAACACGTAGAATCGAGTGATCAATTCATTTCCATGTAATATGATAAAGGAGCAATTGGACTTTCACACACTATTGGAACCCCTGAATAACGTTGAAAATTCACGTCCAAACACGTATAATTCACATTAACCAAAATTGAAATATCCGAATATTTTGAAATCATTTTCTTTGTTAATACATTTTTCTTTACATCAAAGTTGTTTTTCCAATATTCGTCGACGATTGCTACTTGTTTGGTATCCTACTCAGGACTACAATCAACGGTTATGACTGTTCTAATATGTTTTCATTTTTATAACAAGCAAATTCCGAAACAACATGTTTTAATATTGACAAATGGATAGAAAATAAACAAATACCATATTATTGAATTTTTAATACCATATTATTGTATTTGGGCTCAGAGGAGAGATTTCATAGTTCTATTAAGGTACACCGGGGTAAGTGGAACCCAAAGAAACACTTCTGTTTCGAGCAATCTAAACAACTTGGGGTTTTTTCTGAGAAAAGAACCCAACTTAAAAAGAGTGTTTTTTCCAACTTTTCCTTTAGTATATGTCACGATCATGTTGGGTGTTCCTGTTGCTTCATCACTGCCGTTGTCATCATGCATGGTGGGAAGAACTAACACTTTTTTGTTATATAAAATGGTTAGTTTGGGTTGAACTAACATTGTATGTGCCATCGGTACAAAGTAAACAAATTATGCATTGTTATATTACGGTAACTCCCGGAAATAGTTCAAAAAGTTTTCTAACATAGTATTCTGGAAGTGGTCTATTATTGTCTTTATCAGTTAGCTCCTACACACGATATAGCATTTATCATGTAAAATGTGGTTGCGTGATTCAACATAAGATATCGTGTTTGTCAGATTTTGCTGGCATATACATTTTGAATGGGCATCTGGAGCGAGTATCAAACAGCTGCTCATCAATAGTGCAATATTCTTCAAGGGTATAATAAAGTTGACAATTGTCTATAAACATGTACCAAATTTCTCGAATTAGTGCGAACTTATCTTTGTGCTCTGGTATTTTTATCATCCAATCTCAAACAAGATGTCAAAAACTGAAATATTTTTAGAGACATAGTAGCTCTACATATGTTTATTCCATACTCATTTGACCATGAGGCTTCTAGATTTTGCTTAGACACTCTAAGACTTCCTACGATGTAATATAAGCCGAATAAAGCATTCGGCAAATTTATATGCCTGGCCGATTGGTATAGGGAGCTTGACGATCTTTTTTCTCATTTGTATGAAATAGAATGTTGTTGATTATGTTGTCACTAAACAGCAATTTCTAACTTCCAAAGAAGTTTTACTTCTTTTCCTGCTCCTTTTACTTTTCGATGCTCAGAAACGTAGTTTCTAGCCAGTGGTCGTCCCCTCTTTGTTGGAATATGGGTACTCCATTCGTATCCATTTTTTCCGAGTAATTTTTACAGAGTTTCATCTTCTCAGAAATACTGGTTCTGCAGACAAATCTTCTACCGATACTTCACTTGTGACGGATAACAGAATCGTCATTTGAAACGAGTTCGTTTAAAACTTGTTCCATAGCAGCGGCTGATTCTGTTTCTGATAAATATTTTTTGAACATGGATGGTTCTTATAGTATGAAAAATTAAAAAATTAGAAATGTAATTGTAAAAATTAAAAATTAGAAATATAATTATTAATTTCTGGTCTGTACACCAGGACCATCGCGACCAATAATAATAAAAAATTTACAAGCTGTGACAAATTGCTAGGTTGCGATATGCGCGGCCGGCTGATGAATTAAAATGATGCAGCATTAAAATTACCCTGGTGCACCAGTCAAGCGGGTTAATACTCAGTCTCTCTTTCACCCTTTTCTCTTATAATGCCCTTTACTACTTACTACAGTTCACCCAATCATTTGATTGATTTACTAGCGAATGTTGTTAAATAGGCCTTAATGCAACAAGACAATCAACTGTATATAATGTGATGTTTTAAAATCTTATTCTAGTATGTTATAATTTCTCCAAATTCAATTTATTAATTTAACAAATATTTCAGTTACAGATATTAACGATAATCCACCGCGTTTTGATCACCAGACCTATTTATGTGGACTTTCAATTATTGCCAAACATGGTCATTTTGTGACTATAGTTACTGCATCAGATCCAGATTTAATTAACCAAAATCAATTGACATATATGATCATTGATGGTAACAAGCAGCAGATGTTTTCGATAGAACCGCAAAATGGAATTATCAGCTTAAGTGGATCGGCGAGTTTTGGTGATAGAAGATACACATTACTTAATATATCGGTCTCTGATGGAGTTTATACTAATTTTGCAAGTGTGAAGGTACCTACGTAACATTTGTTTGTTTTAAATTAATGATGCATTTGGTACATGATACATTAATTAATGACACATCTTGGGTTTGTGGTATATAATGATACACTTACTGATAAGACGACTTTCTGTACCGACCTGTTTCAAAATATAGAGTATGCGAGGTAGTAAATAAACTTGCACATGAGGCTCTTGCATGGAACATATTTTGGGAAAACCTTTGACTGAGTTCTGGCCTGCGATTTAGAAATGCTATCCAGTCCGAAGCAGGAATATTATTTGCAAAACATGAAACTTTTCTACCTTGTCTCTCTCGATAGAACTTGACTACAATTCTAAGATCTTGCTTACTAATTGCATCTTGTGCATTTTCTATGCAAATTTCATCATATCTATCAAATTAATCTACAATTTCAGATTTTCAATACTTATAAGCAACAATAAGAACAATGGAAGAAAGTGTTAAAGATGATTTATGTGATCAAATTATTTCATATAATTTGATGAAATAATTTTTCGTGAAGATATCATAAGGTTTCATGAAGAATAAATCAATAAAAATCAAAAGGCGATAAAGCGTAATAAGAATAGGATTGCTGAAATGAACTTTCTGAAATGCTGAAATGGAACACTGATGTTTATGTTCCAGCATTTTACGACTTGTATTTTGATTTATATTTGTATCTGATATTTATTATAAGTATTTCATATAATGTCTTGTGACAACCTTCCCGAATATATTTGCTACGTATCAGGCTTAGAGAGGGCACAATGATGGCGCAACTAATTCAGATTAAATCCCTTTTGGATTCAAGTCTCGGGCGGCAGGTCAATTTAAGGTGAGACCACACGTAGGAATTGATCTTAGTTCCAAGAACTCAATAAAATATAAGTAGCACGAGTAATTTCAAGTACGTGAGAGTGTCCAGAAGTCCCCGTTCCCGTGGACAGCTGAAACAAACTTACAAAGGTATTAAATAAAACAATATTAATATAAAAAATGAGTTCATTGTTTATACACTGTTAATACAAAAGAAGTATAACGTTTAATTATTAAGGTGAAAAATAGTATGCAAATTAACGGTGATAATACAAACAGTAATGAAAATGAAAGAAAACCGAACGAGTGATTATTATATTAAAACGGGGTAAATCAGTATAAATCGAATTGTTATCAGATATGATTGCATAAACGGAAACCACTGTAAAATCGCTCAACACTCTTAGATCAGGCGTGAATGTTAAGTTCACTTGAATGCGTATAACCAAGTCGTTAGTTGGCAATACACTTCATTGATATTCGGATAAGGAAAATATACCGTATGATCACCTAACACCCTCAGAATAGGCGTGGATGCTAAGTTCGCTTCAATGCGCATAACCAGTACTCAGAACAGGCGTGAGTTGGCAATACACACTCCAGTGGTATAAAGACAAGGAAAATAAATTACACTTAAACAGTGTGAAAGAGTACAATAAAGTTTATGTAAACAAGCATTTATAATAACAAAATATCTTACATTCAGGGCTAGATGGCGTTATGTAGCTGTTTTCGATAATAATGTGCTTGTTTTCGGGTAATAACATGTAGATACAGGTGATGATCGTTCATGTTAATAAATAATTTGTACATACAGATGTTGGCCGTTCGTAAGTAAATATTTTTTTGAAGTTAGTATGCATTGTATTTGACAGCTATCATTTGAAAACCGCCTTGTGAGCGTGAATCCGTATCTTGTGTAAATATATTTGCGGTGTGTGAGTCTGAGGTGATTAAACTCTTCAAAAACTGCATGATATAATCAGCTTCCAATCTATGTAGTTAAGAACTGTGTTTTTTCAACTCCTCTAACAACAATTTTTAACTGTGCTCTGTCAACGGGTTCATTTCCGGATAATTTCAAGTTATCAAAAATAAGTCCTATTCGCATGTCAGAAGACACTACTAGAATAGAGAATCAACCCATTGACAGAGCGCAGCTTACACTGCACCATATCTGAGCACCGTTGAATGTTTACAATTCAAGTGCATCGATAAAAATCGAGAAATTATTAGCAGAGACATTAGGTGGAATATAAATTACAAAGTTAAACAAAACAGAATTTTTGAATATTTGCAGCATTGATATTTGCAGCCACAAATATCAATGCAGTGAACTGTTGAAACACCTCAGATGACGATATGTCTTGTATGACCACGTTCAATTACTCCAATAATAAAAGTTGTCTAATACTGATTTAACTAAGGTGTAGTACTGACAGATGTATAATACTGATTTAACTTTGACCACAGTCCCCTTACATTTTGATAATAGCAGCTTATACACAAATGGTTAAATTTTCCGTCGAGTTTTGAGCCTTAATCCTGCTTAACAATACTGGAAACACCCAAATTGTACTAAATAGAAAGATTATGTTCTCCATTTCTCTTACGTTCATCTAATTCTTTCATGAAGATATAAAAAAGCGTCGAGTTGATTTGAGTACGATCAAATGCAATGTAGGTATTTTTATACACAGAGGAAGTTATAAGGATCTTCGATTTGTTGATCACTTGGGTTGTGTACTTCTCCTCCGGAAACACAATGTGAATATGTCTCAGCTTGATGAATGAACGATTTATTTGCCCCATCTTAATATCATTAGCATCCAGTTTATCAAAGAAGCAGCATCACATATATTACGTATAGCAGACTTATGATTCTCCACACTTTCGTCCAATAACAAATTTCTTCTTGTAAGTTTTTGTTTACCTGACACTGAAGTTCATATTTATTAGTTAAATGTTTTTATTGCTGCTCGAAGTTAGCCAATTTACGTACGACTTCACCAAATTGACTCTCCATCTTAAGCATAATGTCGTCAATGGTGAAATGATATTGCCTTTGGGTAGCTGAGTTCTTCTTACTTTCATTGCGATTAGAAATATTGGCAGGTGTGAAAATATCAGTTTTCCGGGCCTTAGGATACAAGAGGCACAATGTCATGTAGGTTTGTTTCTTATCGATCTCCAGTGTCTCACCCATTCCAGATTCTCTAACATTAAAATTGTATTTTTTTATGATTTCAAAGTTCCTAAAATACCTACCCTAAGTTTGTCACCAGTTCTCCGACTACTATATAAAGTGACACCTCTTATTGAAAGACTTTTATATTTCAAATGAAGTATCCCACTGAATAAACACACAAAATGAACTACTAAATAAATTTAGTAATAAGCATACGAACTTAAGTATATAAATTTATTTTTGCTGCTACACAAAAGATAATTAATTTTATTTGTTCGCAGATTGAGTTGTTACCCGCTAATTTGTACTCGCCGGATTTCCTGAACCTTTTTATTGACGTGGATATTTTGGAAAATAAACCAGCAAATTCCTTTGTAGCCGACGTTCAAGCAGTTGATAAAGATTTTGGCCCATATGGAACAATTTCGTATTCCATATTATCCGAGAAAATGTCTACTATATTTGCTATAGGTAAATAACTGCGCACTAATTCACCACGTAAAACTTATTTTATTTGGGTAAAAACAAAGGTATTCAATTAAATGTAATCAAAAGTCGTACTTTTGGCGCATATCTACTGACGACCGATTTCGGCTTGTGGCCATCAGCAACTGAAAACTATAATAATAATAATACCACCTCTGCTCAATATTAAATGAGCCATTTAACCTTTGATCGAAAAGAACGAACTACTAAACGTTTTTTCAAGTAAGCTTTGATAAACATATTCTTGTGGTAATGATTAATGAAGTTATCACTGAATATGACTTTATTGTTTTTCTGTCTTTGAGTTGTGAGTCAAAAATTGTCAATTTTTGTCATTTTTGAAATAGCACCTGCTACAACTATACTTTGTGTTAAATGTTGGTACTTTGTTCACTTTTATTATCGTTAAACATGGGGAAAGTTAATTTAAAGAGTGAAACACGACAGAACATATTGCATTTTCTGTTACAAAAGAAAGGTGTTGTAGGGTTGTAACTACGGCAGTTGAGCAATTCAAAATATCACGGGCAACAGTTAAACGGGTTCGATCGACAGCAAGAGAATGTACGAAAGAGGAAGAGCCGATAAATGTCAAGCCTAAAAAAGGAAACTGGCCGCAAACCAATTAAACGCACGGGAAAGTTAATGGCAATGATGAATATTGAAGTGAAGCACAGAACTACTTTACGTCCATTAGGGCATGCAGTCGATATGCCAACAACATCAGTATGGTGTTTAATAAAAAACGGAAAATAAGACGTCATTCCAATGCCTTCAAACCTTTATTAACTTATGACAACAAGTTAAAACGTTTGCGACATTGCTTATCATGTGTGGATGATAATGGATAATTTCAAGCCATGTTTGATTACATACACATCGATGGACAATGATTTTGCATTTCCCAAATAAATTAGAAGTTCTATCTACTTCCTGAGGGAACAGAGCCTAGTCGTCATCTCAATACTAGGTCCAATATGATAAAAGTTATGTTTCTGGCTGCTGTTGGACCACCACGTTTTGATATGCATAAAAATCAGGACTTCGAGAGAAATTGGGAATATGGCCCTTCGTTACAAATGAAGCAGCACAGCGTAACAGCAAAAACGGCCCAAAAGGAACTTTAGGTACTAAAACTATAGAACTTACAAAAATCGTTTACACCGAATGTTAATAAATAATCTACTTCCTGCTATAAAACAACAATAGCCAGTTGGAATGAAAAATATTCATTTCAGCATGATAATTCTAAACCAGATTTAATGAACTTTTAAGATCAACTCCTGACTGACGAGTGTCAATAGCGGTGCATGGAATATCAGATTTCGTTACCAGCCACCCAATAGTCCCGATCTCAACGCTCTAGATCTAGGATTTTTAATTCCATACAATCGATCCAATTCGCCCAATCACCAATTCGCCACAATCACCCAAAAATATTGACAAACTTAAGTAGTGCAAAGAGCTTTTCAAATAGAAATGGAATATATTCCACTTTGTCTACCATCTGCTGAAGGTAGTAACGAAACGTTACTCCCTTGCGCTATACATATTTCCCATCAATATTTTGCTTCGTCTACTGAAGATTACGAAATGTTACTCCCTTGTTCCATATGATTTCCTATCTATATTTATCTTCATCTATCTTCTAACTCATGAGGAGCGGGACGCTCCTCTTGCTCTATAAGATTTTCCTATACCTATTTTGTTTAAGAACTGCTACGGAAACGTATTCCTTTCGGCTACCTGTTAGCATTCATTTCGTTGTGAAATGAATGCTATTGTTGTTGCAAAATCCATTCTAGAGCGTGACAATATTAACTAATTTGTTTTTTTCTATCATTATATAGTAACTACTACCACTACTATTTATAAAAAATATTATTTCTAATTGCTTAACCACTGATTGTTCACATTGTATAACCTCATTAATAAAATAAATCAAATGGCTCATTTATGTTGGAATTCACTCATTTCTCATTTTTTAAATCACTAAATTTTCATTTAATATGGAACAGAGGTAGTATTAATACAGAGGTAGTATTAATGGCATTACAAGAGAAGTATTTAGTATATAATTATAAGTACATTGCAATTTATAAGTATATTGCGTATATATATTAATTAACAACATACACAGTGTTACATAACTATTAAATATTTTGTATGAAATAACAAAACAAACGAATGTGAAGAAAAAAATATTATTGAATTATTAGAGCTTTTTTGCTTCTTTGCTTGGCCTCTCTCTCTTCCTTTTCAGGCCAAGAGGTACATTTTTGCTTCCATAGACACCTTTCCCTGTTTTAAAATGACTAACATACCCAAAGAATGTTTGCAAACATATTGCTTCGAAAATTTCAGTAAGTGCACCGAGATGTTACTTTATCATTTTCCGCATAGCAAGTTACTTTTATTATTTTCTGAGCTTTATGAAAACTGTCAAAACATTCCATTTCAATTGGGTATCTTTCCAGGTTTGTACGACTTCTTGGGTCAAGACTACTGCAACATTTGTTGATTTACTTTAAAAACCGTCTTGTCATGCTCTTTTTCCTCGAACAATTTTGGTTTCAGTTTCACGCACTGGTAATCATCAGTCCAAATTTTTGTTGTTTATTTTATGGTGGAAGCAAATGGCTTGTGATTTGGGTTTTCTGGATTGCGTTCATATGACTATTTTTCAACTAAAGAAACGGTCAAAACTTCGAGAAACTAATCCACAGGTAGTCTTTCTCTAACTGTGTGCTCTTTTTTATGGTAGAATTTGTTGATTCAAGGCCATTATTAGTACTTGGAAAATCATTACATGCACCTTCGTACCAGAATTGATGTTCTCGGAACCATATCTTTTCGAAATATTTTAGAAATTCTTTTATATATTGATTAGTCAGCCTCGCCTGCATCATCATTCCATTTTATTTTTAAATAGACGTACATCAGCTGCAAAAACATGAAAGAAAGCATCTGTAAGCAACACATTCAGTTGCCAAATAGTCGCATGTAGGTTTAAATACGATTTTTACATTGCTTTAAATATAAAAGCGAAATCAACTTCAGTAAACTTCACTAACTTCAGTAAACTTCACTTCAACTTCACTAAATACTTAGATACTACAATAAATACTCATTTTTTCCGTATCTACCACCTGTACATCTGCAGGTAACCTTTAATCCTTCCGGTGTTCTGTATGAAGTAATCTTCTTCTAAATGTTTTCCATTTCAATGAAGTTCTCAGCCTCCTCTGCACTATTAGAAATAGAATAAGAATAAGACTTAGTAGATTCGCACTCTGACTTACCTATTAAATGTAATTTGTTGCCGCCACACTTTCTTCTTCAGGGGCTGTCGCAATCATTGCATTGTTGGCATCAGATTCAGACTCATCCGATTGCTTATTAACGATAATTTTTTTTTACATTCTTTTAGAACTGTTTAGATCTTTTTACATTACTACTGGTCGGATGGGATTAATTCAAATTAATTTTTTTTTTCAATAGCCGACGTTCAAGCCGACGATCTTAAAGGTCTTATTGATATGCTATTCTATCTCATGAATTTTTTTTAGATAAGAAAATTGGACGTATTGTTACACGAAAATCTTTGGATAGAGAAAAGCAAAACTTGTATGAAATATTAGTAATGGCAACAGACAGCGGCGCTCGCAGTGGATTTTTAACGGTACGAGTTCATGTATTGGACGAAAACGATAATGCACCACAGTTTTTTGCCAAAGAATATTGGAGCAATGTGTATTCTAACAGTACTCCAGGAACGACGATCTTAAAGGTTAGACTTGCATATTTTTTATATTTATCGACACTTTGTGGTGTGACAGACTCCCCGCTGTTACGAGTCTGACTAGGTCACAAACAGGCGCTTCTTCTATATTACTGCTGAATATATCACAGGAAAAATTAATCTTAGGTGCCAGGTCGAAACTGTTCATGCTCCACGTACTGCAGTGGACTCGTTGAGGGCAGAACCAGCTAAGTACGTAAGTAGTCCACTGATTCTTGTTCTTATGGGTAGTTGAAATATCGCTAAATGCCTATTAAATAAAAAGAATCCACAGTTTATACAATAAGCCTATTTATTATTATATATAACTATAATACAAAGAGCTCTTCCAGAACAGGTATTACCCTTATTTACTCTTATCAGAAAACGTCTTATTTTATAGTCTGAAGATTTTACGATAAATAAACATGGATAATTTTCATTCAACTTCAATGACAATCTGTTTACGATAACTACTAGCTAAAATATTAGAATATTTAATGAGTCAACCAAGTATTCTGTTAAATGAATCAGAAAGCTAAACGTACATCTAAAATATACCACAAGTATTAATCACCGATTATCAAAACCACATGTTTTCTACACTATAATGAGATGTTTATATCAAATGCCGGGTCCACATTTATAAATATTTTCGCTCAAAAAAGGGAGTTTTGCGCCGCATGCTGTTTTCGTGTAGATGCTTCCTAAAAAAATTCAAAATTCATTATTGAATTTTAGTTACCTGCACCCCAATGTTTCTATTTTTGTGAGTTGTATTGATCATGTCTGAATTAATGAAGAAAACGTGTGCTGCTTTTGTCGTTTTGTGCCATTTTTCTTAATCGGAAGATAACAAATAAAGGAAGACTACTAGATAACAGATCTGTATAAACACAGAAGGCATGAAGGTGAAGGCATGAAGGTAGCTGAAAGTTTACAGGATTACATTGAAGTGAGTAAAAGTCAACCATTATTTTATAAAACAAACTTCTGATTAATTGTATTATCATAATATTAAAGCACATTTAATAAAAATAGAATTGTCGCAAAGTATTTTCTGTGGCTTCAGTGGACGTAGAAGACGAAAGCAAAGGTGCATTAAGAATAATAACTTGATACTCTTGCTCAGTGACCACTGATAATATCAGGAAACGGAAAAATAATTGACGATGCTAGATTTGGAGTTTCATAGCCACCACTGGAGATATGAGTACTTGTAGAACCAGAACTGAATGAGGAGAGTTGTTGAATTGAGATTTGGGTACCAGGAAATTTAGGAGTAACTGAACAAAATGGTGTGCCATATTATTAGACACAATGCGGAAAATACCCTAGAATTACATTTATACTGGTAAAAATCTTAATATGGCTGTATAAGTGGTATTCAATCATTTAATTATGGAATCGGGACGTATAAAATGAAACATATTTATTTGATTTAGAGCATTTTATGTTTAAAAAAAAGATAAAAGTAATCTATGTGACTGTGTGACGTCCTTTGTTACAATGAGAGAATAACAGTCTTTGTGGCATGCTATGTGCCCAACTTTTTACCACTTCCTGGAGATGTGCATTACGATACCAGATGTCAATCAGCTTCTCGATGAGCTCCCGTTTCGTTGTTATTGCCGCTTTACTGATCTTTCGTTTCATGAGGTCCCAGACATTTTGTATTGGGTTCATGTATGGCGAGGTACCAGGCCAGTCCAACACAGTGATATTTTTATCAGCTAAAAACTTGCTGCCTGTTTTTGCTTTATGACAAGCAGCTCGTCGTGCATAAAAGTTTATTCCTCTCCATTTCCAAACCACTCAGAGAGCTGCTACTATAATTTGCTACTATTATCTGCCTAATTTCTCAATTATTTTAAATGTTTAAAATATAAATGTACATTTGAGTGTATTATTAAAATATATAATGTATAATAATTATAATATATTATTAAAAATAAATTGTAATTAATATTTGTGTGAAAATGATTTAAAAAATAATAATAAATCTGTTATAATTTAATGTATGTATATTCAGAAATACATTAATTTTCATTACAATTAATACAAATGTCTTTTAAATGTTCACAACACACCCGCTTCCACAATTAAGATCTCCTTCGGGAACCTGTTCTACTATCAATTTGCAGCCCAAGGAGTAATCTCGCACGTCTTCGTAGCTCGGTTGGAAGATTTGTTTTTTGCGATGTACGTTCAATTTGTGGTTTTATCAAGTTCAACCTCGGATTTTATAAAAATTTAACCGTAGATATTTTTTTATATGATTTTTTATATTTTTTTATATTTTTTATATGATGATATTTATAAATTCACATGGAATTTTTGGCTGATATATTGATCAAATTATAAAATAGTACCATTGGCCTCCGACGAATATTGCAAGCCACATAATTTTTTTGATAAAGTTGGTCTACTAAGTCAATACCTACTTTAGTCATATTATAAAATGTAACAATATTTGGCTTAGCTTTGTCGCCATTTGTTTGATCAATGGAATTTGTATAATGCATTGATGTAAAACTGCTCTGTTTTTTTTTTGAGAATAAAGTAGATTCTTTAAAGTGGAATCTTTGACAGTAAAGTGGAATCTTTGCAAAAGCCGAACATAAAAGAGGTTTGAATTCGATGTTTATTGAGTAAAAAATCTTTGGGTATCTCACGCTTATTTTTTCGTATTGTTCGTCGGTAAGTTAACCTTTTCACTTCTAAAGGCCTTTTTGCCAGAGATAAGCTGGTGAAGCATTTGGCCCCAGTAATGGTTCTGTTAGATCCTGCAACCGGCTCCACCAAACGCAAATTAATGTCTTCTGCCGAGTTACTTAGTTGATAGGGGTCTTCCGGTTGTTTATCGGCATATGTTTCTAACTTGAGAGTATACATGGATGATATGTGTAATAAAAGCATCAATATAAGGACTACAAAGTTTGAGCATTTTAGCTGACAAGCCATCAGAACCTGAAGAGCTTAGTTTCGAATTCATAATAAAATTTGAGACTTGCACATTAAAAATGTTACTAAAGCAAAATTTTCTAGTATGCAAGTATATTATATTATTGCTATAGAATTCAATCGTGTCACTGGCATAAGTAGCAGAATCCGGAATGGAACTGATAAAGTAATTGTTAATTAAATCTGGATCTTCTAAATTTTGCGGAAACTTAGCTATAGTTCTTTGTCTTCCAACATTTAGATACTTAAGATCTTTCCATCGCTATTTAGGATCATTAGCATGAAAACGATGATCAAAATATGCCCTTCTTTCTAACTTAATAGTTCTGTTGGTTAAATTACGAACTGATTTATAATAATCCCATTGCTGAGGCAGTTTGGTATTTTAAAAATCATGTGGGACATTAAATGTTTCGCATTAGAAGTCAGCCAAGGAGATAAAGGTTTAGAAGGAAGCATGTATGTTGAAAAGATCATAAATCATAGAAATTACGTACTCCATTTTGAGGTCAATATTTGCCATGAAAAACATATTGTCTAACGAAGAATAAACAATTTCGAAGTCATTTTGAAAGTTAGCTAGATTAAAAGATTCAAAGATTTATAATTTCAACTTTTGTGATCTTTTGATGTTTGGACACAAGAATCACGCGAGACTAAAATATTCTATCTCTTTCTAACCCATGTGGAAATATACGTTCACACAGCGGTATCGACGGCGTAGAACTTAAACTAAAATAAAGTGTATATTGGCCATTTGTAACATGAAAATGACATATATAGTAACAATAATAATACATAATACACATACAGTAATACATGTATAATAATACTTACATGTGAAGTAATAATACATAAAATAATATCATAATAACAATGATACATAGCTCAGTATACATTAATGCCGCATAAAAGGTTTAAAAAGGCGAAATGTAAGCATGAAAACATTCAGAAATCGTAAAAAAATAATCACTGATAAGTGAAACACTCATCCACTGAATAAAAATACTTTGTGATTAAAAAGTTCTAAACGTTTTAAATCGGCGTAGGCCCACTTCATCTCTTACGTCTTTTCGTAATTGATTCATTATATGAATGCCTGAACAGGCAGGCTATTATGGATATTTTTTTGTTGTTCTGAAAAGGTATGGTCAAGGCCCCTGCATTCCTGGTACTATATGAATGTTTTGTGTTATTCCCGTGGAATAGGACTTTGTTTTGGTAAACATATAAAGCAGTATTATATATATATATATATATATATATATATATATATAAGGTACAGTCAAAATCTTGTATGTTACGAAAAAAGGTTTGCAAGAATTTTTAAATAGAATATCGAATATGTGCGTAGTATTCTTTTTGTAATATATAAACACGTTGTAGCACTTAAAAGACTTTCTAATATTAATTCCAACTTTAGATTGCGTAAAGCAAAGCAAGCCGAATCAAATTTTTTGCAAAGCGCATCTATATGTGTCGACCAAATTAAACTTGCATCGATAATAATCCCTAAAGCTTTTGTCGATTCGGCTACTTCAATATTACTGAGAGTAACTTTTTGTTTATTGAAATGTATAACTACTGTTTTATTTCAATTTATGAGCAACATATTTTTTTGACACCAATTAGTAAATTCGCTAATGGGTTAATGTTACATTTTAAGTCATTAATTGAATTGGCCTTGACACTTCATATGTGACATCGTCTACATATATAGTTCTACTCCCCGTTTTTATACATGTGTTTATTTATCTTTCGCAGTAAGAAATTAAATACTTCTTTACATATTCTAATCTCTTTAAAGAGGGATGGATTTTATAATATAAAATTGTTACTTTTACATATCATAATAATTCTTGACTATGAAATATATAAACAAAAGCCTGCGATAATTGTATTTCTAACTTGATCTAATAGGGTTGCCAAATCGCAGCGGTCAAATTCACGGAATTTTTAAAGGACTTAATTGTATAGTAATGTGTAACATTTCAGTATTTCTATTTATACAGTGGTGGTATTTGGTTTTCAGACGCCCGTAACTGATGACGCCTAGTTGAAAGTTGCTGAAAACTTAAACACCTGTGGAAATTTACAAACTGTGCACCCAGACAAACTGTCTGGGTGGGTTTAAAAAGGTGCACCCAGACAAACTGGGTCTGGGTCCACTATATGGACAACATGTGACTATATAAGCACGAAAATAACGCTTGTGAATGTATCAACAACAAGAATGTTTTTTGGCATAGTACTGTGCCAACTTTTTTTTTATGTGTGGATATTGGATGCCAAGGTAGGATTTCAGATTGAGGAGTGTTCACAAATATGAAATTCACCGTAGAATTGAAAATCACATTTTGGGACTACCTTCTCCATAGTCCCTACCAAGAGTACATAAGAAAATTCTTTAATTGGTGACAAGACATTTCCTCTAATAGAAAGGAATAAGTCGAAAAGAATCAAATCAGAGAATATTTAATTACAAGTTGAGCCGAGCCCGAAGAGTGATGGAAAATGCTTTTGGGATCAATTTCATTAATGTTCTTAAGAAAGCCCCTTCTGATATTACCAGAAAAGACTGAAGTATTGGAGATGCTCGATGTATGTCTACACAACTCTTTAAAAAGTAGTAAACATCCAACAATTGTCATATTACTCCAGGAGCTTTAGACTTTGAGGTACAAAGACGTCTAGTAGAAGGCAGTTGGAGACAGTCACAAAACACAAGTGAACTTTGAAAATGGTCCATATAGAGCGACACTAATTTGCTAACTATTTTACCGCTACCGGAACAGTTTCTTGGCAGTCTATCTATGCTTAATTCCAATCAGTGTAAATTATAATAATGTATGTTACTCACTATTGTTTCTTATTGATCTTTTCGGTTCATCTTTATCAATTAAAAAAGAAAAACTTTTGAAGACGGACCTGTATATTTCTGTTGCGATTAAAATAAAAAGACGAAATTATTATAAAATTGTTTTGAAGGAACTTAATATTTTTTTGATATTTTCTTAGCATTTTCTAAAGTGATATTTGAAAAATTTCCTGCCAAACATTTTCTTTTCTATTTTCTGGAAATGCCACTTATGTTTTCAGTTCCATAACAGAGTTTGGTTCTCGTATTGTTCTTTGAGCAAAAGTACATCCATACTAAATTTTATAGAAAATACTAAATGAATATAAAGAAAACTAAACTGAAAGGTACATCTTCCAAAAAATACAGTAAACAACAGATGATAACAGTAATATTACCTCCACTCGTTTCCATTTATTGCTTGACCACTGATACGTGCAAAATTTGAGTGAAAAAAATGTGTGTGTATACAAACATTTGCGGCAAGCCGAATGAGTTCGGCGAAATTTGTAAGTGTGAATCGGCATTAAATGTACCAACTATTTTCACTAAAGCGCTTCAATTTCTTGCTAGAAGAGATTACTACTAAAATTATTCCAGCAATATTTGCTGCAAGAAATTCTAAAAAATTGTCTCTAACTTGAAATGAAAACTAGATTCTATTAGCAAAGATGTTTTCTATCTTTATAATAATTCTTTCTGGTCCTTATTGCATTTAGTAACTTTTTTCTATATTTTAACAGGTTTCTGCTAATGATTTTGATGAAGCTTCTAATGCCGATATCAAATATGCCTTCTACGAAGATAGATCTGCTAGTATACGAGAAATGTTTGCAATTGATGCTAAAAATGGAATTATTACTTTAAAGAAAAACATTGAATATTTAGGTAAGTATTTATGTCACAAATTTTCCATGTTCAATTTAAATCCAAATTTGTTCATTTCAGAGGGCCAAGTTTTTCACTTTTTTGTTAGAGCTGTAGATAGAGGCGGGCCGCAACAAAGACATGCGGAAGTTTCGATAAATATGTTGGTCATGGGACCCAAAGACCGACCACCAATTTTTGAAAAAGTAGAAAATAAAATGTTATTGTCCGAAACTTCTCCAATTGGTAAAACTATTAATATATTTCACTTATAACATATTAATATATTAAATTAATTTGTTTAATATGTATTAATAAAATAATACTCGGTCCGTACCAAATTATAGTATACATTTCCAGTTTGATTTTTGTCCAGAAGAATGATATAGAAATTAATCAAATTATTACAACCTGTTAACGTGTAGAACAAGTAACAAAAAATATTCATAACAAAAAATGTTGGTTTAACTAGAAAGCAGCGTGACGAGAATCTTGGTACTTGATAGAGTGATGCCGTAGAATGTTCCGATTGTATAGTTCCGATTGACAGTAGGTAAATACACTATTACATAGCTGGAGCTTCCTCACTTTTCCAATTGGAATATGTGAACTAATAGATGATATTAGAAACGTTGCGAAATGATGTCAAACCAATACAACATATTTTTTACACAAACAACAAATTATCTTATATCTAAGCTTTAATCAAATTGTCGACAGTATAAAATTAATTTAATAATAATAAAGAAGGAATTAACTCCTGCCTATGAAATATCTTCCATGTGTTGCAAAGGTCTGTGCAATTTATGTGAGCTCTTTCATTCCAATTTCCAGTTCTTCAACTTTGTTCAAATTTGGTGTGCGGTCCTCAATCCATCTCCCTTTGGTATCAAATACTCTGATAAGCTTCGTCTTTGGAGATGTTCTAAATTAGACCAGTCTGATTAGTAGATGACAATTATGAAGAATAGTTCAAGTTGGGTAACACCGCTATGAGACACCGCACCAGATTCTCCTTTTTATAGAATCCATTACCAATCTGTTCCCTGTTGAATCATCTCTTGACCTCTGTGATTTGCTCCTGAATGCCAAGGTTCTCTTGAAACATTCCAAATATGCTAAGAAAAATCAATTGCTTCTTCAACAGTTAACTTGCCACTGATAGACAATCGGATCTTCTGAGCTTCACGATAAGGCTGCCGCTCCGAACATGTTCGGCCAATACAAAGATTAACGGGAAGAGATCATTGGCACTCTGATTTTGATTTTGATTGCTATTATATCGTGAATACACATTACATATGAGAAGGTTCGTCTAACGGCATTGGCCCATTTTTCCTGGTATTGACCAGTGGATCTTACTAGACACAACAGCGCAGTCATTGAGACAATGGCCTGAGTCATCGATGACTTTCTCGCAGGAGAAAATGTGCACCTCTCAAGTAAGATGTGGTGAGCTCCGTTTAATCCGTATTTTAACATAGGGAAAGTTGTGGTGACGTCACTTTCCTTTTTGATAGGCATTTGAGCATGCCCAACTCTGAGCGCAATAATTCTTGGCTGAATGCATGAAGTCTACATGTCTCCTTGTAGCAAAATGGTCATTTTTCCTACATATCTCAATTTATAATTTGTCACTTTCGGTTTGTTTATGATCTGGTAAAGATCATTATTCACAGTTGCTCGAGGCTGGGTAACTACTGTTTGAACAGGTGGTGAAAGCTGACCAGAGGTGGGTTGTAAAAACTCGATTGTATGAGCATATACGCCATGTGGAAAAAAGATTTTTGTTAGGCGTGGGTATCAGGGATGTTGCGTACGACTACGTCGTACGAAGAGCGTTTCTCAGGTTCAGGGTACTCCCTTGATGAAGACTTGGAAAAAAGGGAGGAAGAGGGGGAAGATGGTTTGCGCCTTGTGGCGCGTGTTATATGAAGCTCGGAGCCTGCTACGTGGTTGATGGTTTCGATTTTGCCTTAGGTGATTGCCACCTCCTGGGCGCCTTATAAGCGGCCAGGAGTAGAGAAGTTAAGGGTTCTAGATGGTTTTTGTCCAAACCATCTCTGGATCGGGTATTTTTGGTGGTCTTTGGGGAAACCTTGGAGTTTCTGGTAGTGTTTATGGTACCCCCGGGGTGGGGTTTTGTGAGGCTGGGGCGGGGAGAGGTGCAGTCCCTTCTGGGCACATGGAATATGCCGTTGGACATTATAATGTCCAGTGGCGAAAATATTTTTGTTAAAAAGTTTATTTCAGTCTATGACTGAAAATAAGATAGAAAGAAAAGAAAAAATTTATTATATTAAAGGATAAAAGAGTGGAGGTTGAAAAGAAAGGAAAAGCAAATTTAATTAATAAAAAAAGGAGGGGGGGGTTAAATTTGGTATATGAAATAAAAAGTGTTAGATGATGAAAAAACACGGACATGATTTTTCCTATGTTCACTTGTCGTTTAGGCCTGGTTCTCTAGAACGAACCACACAAATGAGAAAGCCCTACGACCACCGCAGTGGCAGCTATCTTTTAGATTTCTTCTTTCTTCTCAATTTCTTTCTTTTTAAAATATTTGATTCTTTGGATGCTTTTAGTTTACGTTTCCTTGTTTGCATATTACCCTTTTTCATAGTCAAAGATCTTGCAAGACCATGAGACTTATGGTACAAGCTGCATGCATTACAAATATGCTCGTCAAATGCATTCCGAGGCCAAAATGATGTATTTTTCATCTGACAATTCGAAAATGTTAGACCAGCACGTCGCGAGGCTATGATTTAGTTGACTTTTGTTCATCTTACACATGGTCATAAATACTGCGACAGCCGCCTCATAACATCCTCGCAAGCGCGGTACTACATTCGAGTATGCACATGTGCATAGATACTACATGGCACATGGGCATAATAGGGTTCTTCAGTGAGGTGGCCTTCTATCGGCAGTTTTTTTTTCTTTTTCGCAGTTGTAAAAATAACAAAACAAGAATTATAACAATACAACATACATGCAGACAATTATAGAGCAGGCTCTCAATTTAGATAAATATGCTCGTATAAAATTTATTATTACACATCTTTAGCAGAAGATGTACTTGTATTAACCGCACGTATTGAGAGAAGTGAAATTAAGGAACAATTAAGTGTTACAGTATGTTGTAACAAAACAGAGTACGTAAGAGCTATGTATTCATTATGAAGTTATTTCATTTAGATAAAAATGCAGATATAAAACTAATTGTTTTGATTTACAATCCATGCCAAAATATTTGTTTAGAAATGTATACCATAATTCGGAACGGAGGGAATAATAATACTGGTAACATGTTAAATTTATTACTTTCCAGGAACTTTAATAACATGTGTTAAGATGGTTACCAATATATCAGTTACTTTTAAAGTTATAGCAGGAAATGACGAATCATCATTTTTTTCCGTTGATTCAGAAGGGTGTATTAAACTATCCAAAGAGTTAAGTTTTGAAAGGAAAAAATTTTTAGGATATAAAGGTAATTATTAGTTCATACCTTTATTTTTTTAATGATAGACATCGAAATAGCTTATTCTCAATCATGATTACCAACCACGGTAATGAGAAATTATACCAGTGGCATACACTATTTACTTACTATTGCCTAGATCTCTCATAATTTTAGTGTCCTATGGTCAGATTTAAATCTCTAAATCAACTTTAGTACCTAATTTAATTAAAAGTATTTTCGTTTTTTTACTAGACCTAAATCTAATTTCGTTTTGAACTAGATCTGCGTTCATCTCCAATACTTTAAAAAAAAATTTTTTTGTTTTTATAAATGTTGTACTTTCGCGGTATCTTTTGTGTTATTGTAGTGTCTTAATATCAATGTGTACTTCTGGATTCATCTGAAACATCATGTTTATGGTACAGAGTAATTGTTCTTCGCTGATTGTCATTGACTGTTGTTTTATGTAGCGAAAGACCTATTCTATGTTCTTCTCCGTACAGGTTTGGTAAAGTCTCATTCCGGAGTTAGCATTATATCGTTCGTGTTAACTTCTTTTTGTTTTAAGTAATTTATTGGTCTGAGGCTGGACCCTTATTGGAAAATATCCATACTTGGTTCTGTGAAGTTGCCCATCAGTAATCTTGAGACCAGAACTGTAAATTGTGGATGATAGAGTTGTCCGATATGAGATCGTTCACCTATATGATAATCAAACACGAATGTTTACTCCAAATCAACATTGCTGAAATCTTTGTAAGTCCGTGATTATCTTTTGTTTCTCCCCATCTTCCAGTGTCATAGCATAGCTTTATGTACTGTGGTGTGCGCTCTCTGATATAGTCTATTTTAATTCTTGTCCCTTCTGATAAGCAAGAAGTATACCTATCAAACTGAGTTTATTAAATTGGTATTCCTATGACGCGGTATTACTTTCTATTGTCGTGGGCTGTGCTTTTAACATGAGACTCTAATTCGATCAAGTACAGGCGTTGCCAGTGAATTAAATTTCATGTATATATTAGGTTCCGTCAGATTTCTAATTTTTATTAAAATTTGTTGATTCAACTGATTATAAGAAATGCATATGGCATAAAATATTTTTATTATGCACATATTGAAAAAGAAGTTCTATAGTTGTTAATATTCAGTCGAGCATTTTCCTTACTCGTATTTTTAGTTACTCTAGATTAATCCGTTTAGGCAGTTATTGTCTCGGTACGTGTGTTGTTATGCTGTCTGGTTTTTTTTTAATCTTTCACATTTTTGCGTTTTAAGGCATTTTCTCCATAATTCACTACAATTTGTAGTGAATTTGTAATGAACTAATTTGTAGCGAACCACTTTTTTCTTAATATGGTAACAACTACTGTCGCAATCATAACATCCACCACCAACATAACCCATACTGACCTAATCTAAATTTATAATGACTTAATCATGAATTACTAACCTTAATGTCTAAAAATAGCCGAAAAGGATAAAAACTGTAGAAATAGTTCTATAAGTCGTAATTAACGAAGTAAATATTTTTTCCATTGATGCAATTATAGAAACAAGTTTAAAATTTCACTTTAACCGAATTGTCATTCATTCTATCAAATCTTTAGTGGCGGTACAGTCCATAAAAAACCGGGCCTTGTCTACTACAGATTTTCGCCAATCGTCTCTCCGAGTAGTCAACTGTCTCCGGGTACTCCTGCTTTGATTTTAATAGCGCCATTTTCTTAGCTTCATTCTCGAGAGGTTGTATGTTCTCGTTTAGGTATCTGGTGTATGTGGCTAACATAGCAATGTCGTCAGCGAAGGCTTGAAACTGAGATAATATATTAAATATTGTGCCTTCCGGGTTTGTTGGTAATTTCCTCATGGCGAATTCCAAGGCAATGTTGAACAGGGTACCTGTTAATGAATATCCTTGTTTAAGACCATTGTACATATCAAATTGCTCGGAAAGTTCACATGTATTTCGACTCTACTGTTCGTATGGAGCAAAGTTATTCGTACGAGCTGTCTCAGTTTCATTGTTACACCAAGTTCCTGTAACGCGTGGTAAAGCTGCTGGCGGGACCCACTGTCCTAGGGCGCTTTAAAATTGACATACAGGGTCATTACGTTGTATTCATAACACTTCTCCAGAATTTGCGTTAGAGTAAACATCTGATCTATCGTGGATCTTACAGGTCTAAACCCACTTTAGTATTCGCCGATAGAAGCTTCTGTTTAACGAAAATCATGTACTCTACGTTGAGCAACGATATCCCTCTATTGTTTCCGCAAAGCGTCGTATCGCCTTTTTTATGGAGAGGTACAATAACTGACTCCAAATTCCATTCCTCTGGCATTTCCTCTTCTGTCGAGAGTTGGTGTTCGCCTGCGGCGTGATACCTATTCCCGTGTGTGACGTCCTCCATCTTGAAAGGTTGAGTGTCTTGGATGTTTGTATTAGCATTTAGTAGCTCACTAAAGTACCCTCTCCATCTTTCCAGAACACCATAGATCCCCAATTAGGTTACCCTCAGTGTCGCGGCTCATAGTTATGTGTGGTTGTCACCCTTTTTTCACTTCCTTAAGCGTTTTATAAAGTTTCCTCACATCTTTTTGCTCGTGACAGTTACTTAGTTCTTTTAGTATCTCTTTCTTAAGCTCCTGCATTTCCTATCTGCACAAGGTATTGACTGCTCTTCTTTTGCTGTTGCTGTTTGCTGTTGTAATCTAGCCTGGTTGCTCTTGTGCGTCCTGCAACATTTTCCTCCTAGCCTCATTTCATTCGCTTAAGGCTCTCTCACAGTTGTCGACCATCGGTCCCCCTAGTGTTGTTATTATACCCGGGCGTCTCCGCTGTGACCTTTAACAATGCATTCCTAAGGTAGTAGCAGCGTTCTTTAGGATCTTCATACTCAGGCTAGGTTGTTCTAGATTTCTTCTTCCATGTTTTACTGAAATATAAAACGCAAATCAGGATTTTTGTTAATGCTTTCCATTCTGCTATAATCAATGAGTGTTTGATATATGGATCGTTTGGTTACATCATAGAATTTTCTATAGACGTATAGTTCTGAATTCAGTAGAACATCAGTCATCTTCTGCTTGAACTTGATGGTCTTTTTAGTTTCTTACTGTCTAAGTTTAGTTTCTTACCGTCGATCGTCTAACCTCACTCGGTAGACCATTCAACATTTTTATGGCAATGTAATTAAACGAATTGAGATTTCCATAGAAGAGATGATTATTTCTGGATTTAAAGCAGCCAACGATTGTCTAACTCTTCTTCTCTACGGAAATGCAAGTAAAGAGCATTGCTGATTTATCAGTCAAAAACTCCTCGTGCCATTAAAGTTTATTCTAAATATATTTACCAGTTTATTGGCGAAGTACCCATAAGGCTTGGATGACACAAAATATATTTATGGACTGGTTTAAAAAAACATTCGCATGCTTTATGTGTTCCATCATTACTTGATACATACGACGTATCATCTGCATAAAGGAAAAAGCGAACATTCCCGATATTCACCTGTAGATCATTAATATATATTATAAAATGTAGGGGTCCTAGTATGGAACCTTGCGGGACCCCATATTTTAATATGCGTGGTTCAACGATTTTCCGCCTACAGTCACAATTTGCCTTCTTCCAGTTAACAAGAATTGTCTGATTAAAAGTGAGGGGCCTCTGACACCATAGGATTCCAGTTTTGTAAGAGTTTGTTGTCTGGTATTGTGTCAAAAACTGCATAGAATTCTATTTTGCTTTCAAAGAATTCTCTAATCTCTTTTACTAAATCAGTGATTGTCTGTATAATGGATCACTGGGGCAGATGTCGGCTCCCAAAAACTTCATCATTCTAGTCTTGATCACCTTTACAAAGATTTTTGAAAATAGCAGTATTATTGACATAGGACTGAAATTCTCAACATCACTTCTTTTGTGTACTATTTATTACTCGAGGGTTTGTAATTTGTTGGGATATTGGGTGAGCATGTTCCTGAACTCATACTAGAGTTGGAGCAGCATTCTAATGTAGTGACAAGATTGTCTACTAATTGGAGAAATTTCTGAGAATGCTCCAAATCTAAATCAAGGTTTTTTTTGTATGGATTTATAGGGCATACTGATATAATTTCGTTTACTGTGTCGATAAATAAATATGTTATTAAAGACAGTGTAACAGTCTGAGCTATGCCTGACATTCAGACTTCCCTCCAATTTACATGTCGTAGAGCTGCAGTTAGATGATTCAACTTTTGGATTATTACCAGTCTTCTATAGTAACCAGGATATCTGCCATTTTGTTGAAGTTCAATGAATATTCTCATAGAGATTCCATAATGATCTGAAACGATGTGGCTCGACTACTAGGTACTCATATATGAGCATTATTCCAACTGTGTAATACGCCACATACAAGTAACTTTCATTCCTTTAAAATCAATTTGTAATAGTTAGTGAAAATGGCTCATGTTCTTTTAGTTATTATTCTATTACTATTCTTTTTTATATATTTCAGGAATAAACAAAATTGGTATATTAGCAAAAAGTGACACATTTCCTCCATTAACTGCATACACTGAAGTTGAATTGGAAATTTTAGATGAAAATAACAATGCGCCACAATTTGAGAGTAACACTTATCTTCTACACTTATCCGAAAATATTCCTATAGGATCATCCGTATTAAAAGGTGAAAAAAAATGTTGTAAGAAATGTATTTTTTCTAGTTGTAAGTAGTGTCTCGAATTGAGAGAGTTACTGGTAATTTATTGGTAATATATGGTAGTTTCTGGTAAGTCTCTTGTTCTTAATTACCGGTTATATAGTCACGTTGAAATTGTGTGAGCCCTAATTGGTTAAATAAGTTCTACTTCCAGCGTCCATACTTCTACATCCATCCAATCAAATCTGAATCAAAGCAATAAAACTTAAATTAAAACGTAACGAAAGTTCATAAATTATTAGAGGTCAGGAAATGTCGCTATATAGCTAGCTATACACTTTAATTAGATCGGAATTATGTGAGCCTTTAATTGGTTAACGCCAAAGAATCAACTTTAGTAAAATAAGTACGGTCCATCAATTACATAAATAAACTATAAATAAAATACCACACGATTCTTCATTAGTCATTTGTACATTTAATAATATATCGTCACATACAAATACAATATAATGGGGAACCGAATTAGGGAGACTAATAAAACATACTAGTAAAGAGTTTATTCACATTAGGACACCAATTGAAACATCTACTTTATTTAAAATGCATAGCCCAAGGCAGAATCGAAGTATAAGTTTTGAAGAACATAGCGGAAGAATAATTGAGTAAGACACTGTAATTAAATTCATATTCAATTAGCGTTATCACATTAGTCGAACTTATTTATCAAAGTAAAATCCAATTAGTTATTCAAAGTGAAATAATAATTAATTTATCCATATTCAAATCACAATTATTTATTTAAATTAAATCAGTAAAACTTAGAGGTTTAATCGAGTTAATATAATTTTTACTTATATTTTATATTTCAAGCATATTTTCACAATAAAATTTACGAATAAAAACGCGCATTTTAGAGAAACATGTACAAATTGTTTCTCTAAAATGCGCGTAAACCTAACAAAAGTTTGAGAATAAAACTGAGTGAATGATCTGAACTTAATGAGAATAATATGGGTAAAATCTTTGCTTATATAATGTAATCGATCGTACAGCTCTCTGACGGGGTACCTGTCGTAACTCAAGCTTACTACATCTCACTCTTACTTGGTAAGCCCATAAAAAAGTTTTTTCCATAAAAAATGTAAGCCCATAAAAAAAGTATGTGACAGGACATAAATCTGAGTATTCTCAGTATACCTCAGGTTTCTCCTGACTCCAAAACCACTACTCGCGGTAAAGTTTCCTCTTCGCCATCGCAGCACCACGAGAGCCTAGGCCTATGCACGTGACTTAGTTGCCTTTCTTTTTATAGTATGTATTACAAGTTTAGAGAAAATGAATATAACTAATATCTTTCTTTTGACAAAAGTATAAGTTTAAGAAAGTGAATATATTTAATATCTTTCTTTCTTTAGCTTCGAGAAAGTTCGAGTTTAGGTTTCTATGATTTAAGACTTGTATGACTTGTAAGACAGTATGAGGGGTGAGTGTGGTTATTATTCAAAAGGGTTATAGCTGAAATATCTTTTCTTTTTCTTAATTTTTAATTAAACGTGACGGCAGCGATATTTCCATTTAGCAATTTTCAATATTATTTTATTAAATATATTATTGTAATTGGTAGGGATGTCTAGTTTATAAATGAATTTAATGTTAAAGAATTTTTGTACAATGGTCGTGTAAATGTTTTACAAACTGCAGAATAATATATTTATTTTTAATATAAGGTGTGAAATAATAATATAATTAATATAAGGTG
>WYDF02007227.1:0-13833 GCA_009867245.2 Adranes taylori
ATCCGCGGAAATCTAAAACATCTATATATATATATATATATATATATATATAGTCGTCCTATATATATATCTATATATATAGGTCGTCGGCGTTCAACTTTAGCCATTGTTTTTATATAAGGATTTGAGTATTTGTCATTTCGCGCGCTTAAGGCAGACAGATTCTTATTTGCATTTCGCGATCGTAAGTTGTAGCAAAAAAAATAGCTTCCAAATTTTACCTCTTTTAGTTTATGTTTCCGGACATTTTGGCCAAAACAACATTCTTCTACATCTTTTCATTTCGAGGAAATTTTTAGTGAGTATAACGACTTTCGCCAGTATATTTGCAAGTGGCGAAATTGTACAGCCAAATGACTCCAGCCAAATTCAAGTGCGTACACAACTTTGGACTATACTTTTTGCACATTTGATCTACACATTCAAGTAGTTGCGTACTTGTTACAAAAAGAAGTACATATTCATTAAGCAGAAAAATCACCTAAAAATGAACACAGAACCTTAATACTTGATCAGTTATAACGTAAATTAAAAGTCTTAAAAGCCGTTATGGTATTCTTAAAACGAATTTTCCAAGTGTTTCTTTATTTTCTTTTAATGGGTTTTTTTATCAGATGACTATTATTCTTTATATTGAATCCTCTCCATTATTTGGCTTTTTTGTCAAATTATATAATGTTTGATATAAGTGCGTACCCAACTTTGTACTATATAGATTACACGTTTGATCTAGACATTCTAGTTATTGAGCATTTGTAACAAAAAGAAGTACATATCCATGAAACAGAAAAAACACTTACAATAAACTCAGCAACTTTAAGACTTGTATCAGCTATGACGTAGATTAGAAATCGTTGTGGTATTCTTAGAACAAATTTTCAATGTGTTTCTTTATTTTCCTTTATTGCGTTTTTAATGAGTTGACTATTATTCTTTATATAGTATCCCCGGGATTATTTGGCTTTTTTGTGAAGATATAATCATATTTGATACAAGTGCATACACAACTTTGGACTATGCTTTTTGCATATTTCATCTACACATTCAAGTTGTTGCGTACCTGTTACAATGTTACAAAAAGAAGTCTATCTTATTATTTGGGAGAAATTTTTAGGAAGGCAACCGAATTTTGTCTTTCTATTTCGTAACGTATTCATCGATTGCTTTTATTTGTGCACAGTATTATAGCTTCTCAGAATTTCAGCAAAAAGCCATTGCAATTCTCGCCTCTATAATTTTCAGCCGACAAAAGTGATTTTCTATTGGTCGCAGTGCTACATGTTCCACAAATGTCAGCAAAAGATGATGCAAGATCAAGGCTTCTCAAGCCATGTGTTTAATCGCGCGCATTGCCCCGTCATTCTGTTGTATTGATATTTACGATTAATTAGTTTTTTTAGTGAATAGTGCACCTGCTGCCGACGTATACCCGGCAGCAGGATGGATGATGAACAGTAATATTCATCTGAGGAAGACATGGATTTGGAGAAGAAGGAAAGGACATCATTGAGAGGTAGAAAAAATCCATTGGAAAGATCAAACTCAAGAGAGGAAAGATCCAAGAAGCTAGCCAGGATAGCTCAAATAAATATACCAACCAGAAACTCATTTAGTCCGTTACCACAAAAAGTAACAGAAAGAGGAGAGAAAGAATATCAGATAACCTCCTAAAAGGAATGTTAGTGAGGAAGCAACTCAGGACGAAGCAGTAAAGGTGCCCAAATTTAGAAGGCCCCTTCCATTGGTCCCCCATAACAGTGATAGGTTCAAGTAGGTAAAGGAAAGAATTGAACTCAACAAAATGGAGATCACAGGAATATTTGCAAGGAACCACCCGAGCAACGCACTAAAGTGTTAATATCATCCGGAGAGCATAAGGAAGGCAAAGAAGAAGTTAGAAAAGTAGAATAGTACAACCGCGAGATGGCGTGAGTTACGCCGACAAAGTCAAAGCCCAGTGGAAGGACGAAATAGAAGAAACTTTGAAATAATTTTTGCTGGAGATTTTAAAAGAAATGTTGAAAGGTAGCAATAATAGTTTCAATCAATAAATCGACATATATTTCTATTTGGAACGCCAATGGTCTCCAGTCGAGAGGCCGTGGTCAATTAGATCTTTTTCTTTTTTCTAAAGGAACAAGACATAATGGTACTTCTTGTGTATGATTCTCACTTGCGCAATGGAGATTCGTGGTACACCATTCCAGAAATATAGGATATAGGTTTACTAATAAGATTATAGGATTACAACGAAAGATAAGGTAGGCAGATTTGGAGGCGGAGTAGCAGTTATATCAAAAAATAATTTGTGCTTTTTAACTCTGACTTTTGATTTAGCTAATAGTGAAGCGGTAGGGATCAAAACTGTGATAAACGGCCAGGAAATGCATTGATGTCTATGTACATGCTACCGGGATTGTGTAGCGGTGGAGAACTTAGTGAAAGTATTCAGTTACGGAAGGACAATTGTTGGCGGGGATCACAATGCTATACACAGTACGTGGGGGCGAGGGGGTGTAGATCCAGTAACAACAGTGGTATTGCTATAGTGTAATTCCAACGGAAATATTTCGCAATTAACATACAAGCGCCGGAAAACTCCTCCAACAATACAACACGCGGTCAAGGCAATATAATAGATTTTTATATTACTCATCAAGTCAACAAAAACGTAAAAACGGAAGTACATTACCTGTTGGATTCCGATCACACGCCGGTAATTGGGGATATAAGGCAGCTGGTACAAAGTAACATACAAACTTGGATGCAGAAAATAAAATTGCCACGGTTCATTGCCAAAATGGAAAAATTCAATACAAGTCTAAACATAGAATCCAAGGAAGAAATCAACAATACAGTGGAGAACCTCACCTCGAAGATTCAAACTGCTTTCAAACAGTGCTAAGCGGACGTGACAGTAATAAATAGATGGCGCCTCAACATTGACGAAAAGAATAAACTAAAACAATGCTGGGAAGCCCAAAAAAGATGGGCCCAGCCGAAAAATCCAGCAGCCAGAAGGCAATACAGATGTCTGCAAAGAGAAGTAAAAGCTTTAACTGAAAAGTAAAAACTGGAAAACTGGAAGACAGCGTTGAAGAGGCCGACAAAAACAAGAGCAAATTCTGGTAATTTTTAAAAACGATAGGAATAGGAGAAAAAGCCAATACTCCCATGAAAACGAAGAACGGTCTGGTGTACACAGATGAACAAAAAGCTGAGGTACTAGCGAATCATCTGGAGAGAGAATTTACAAACAGAGATCCGACAGACCAATAAATAGAAATGATAGTGTCGCTGACAAACCATCAAGCAACACAGCTATGTCCCAACGTACATAAGTGGATCCAATCAGCCGAGGTGCACATGCAATAAAGAGACTAAATCTCAGAAAGGCCCCGAGGGAAGACGGAATCCCGAACAAAGCTATACAATTGCTTCCAGCAAGAATAGTGACGTTTCTAACAACAATTCTTAACCGTCTGATCCGTCTGATCTCCGGGTGGAGAACAGCAGCAGAAGGGCTTCCATATGGCTCGCTACTGAGCCTCATACTGTAAAACCTATACATGCAGGATTTGCCTACAAAGTGTAGGAGGAACTGCTGCAGTTTGCAGATGATATTGCAGTATTTGCTTATGCTTAGGTGGCGGCGAGTAGATTCGAATGGGCGCTACAAGAAATCGAAAAATACTGCAAAATATGGAAGATTAGACTGAATAATTCCAAAACGGAAGCAGAAAACTTTGGAAAAAAAAACCCAGATTCAACGCAAAAAGGAGAGCGGAATACGCAATGAAATGGGTTAACACACTGCGGACAACCCGAAGGGAAAGTAGTGGTCTAAATCTAAACCCAAGAAACCGGCTAAGCATTTTACACTCAATATTAGAACCAATTTTATGGTTTGGTCCAGAATTGTGTTCAAATACAGGCTCAAAAACGCAGGAGTGAATCACAATAATTCAGAACAAGTTAGTGCGGAAATGTGTAGACCTCCCATGGTGTACCCAGGAAACAGAAATAAGGGATGAGTTAAAGATAAAAGACTTAATACAAATCGCGGAAGTGCGGAGATCGGAGATGATCGCCAGGGCACAAAATCACCCTAATGAAGAAGTGCGAGAACGCTGAAAGTGAATAATCAATTACCTGACTACGTTGCTTCTATACAAAGTAGTCTAGCGGATGTAAATGTACCACAGTCAGTGACTGAAGTACAGCAAAGTGGAAGTTACAAAAAAACTCCCTAACCTTTGGTCACGTAGAACAACTGCCACCATTCAAGGTAGCCATTCCAGGTTGTGTTCTTCGGATTTGACGTGAGAACGTCGCTGTGCCTGGAGTCACAATTAACAATAAAAAGTTATCTACTTGGCGGTCAGCGAGCGTTATCGCAGCCGCCAGGGCGATGTGCTCAAAGTAGCGTAATAGTAAATTTTATATTAAATAAATATCACAAAAATAAATTCTACATTCAACATGTATCTTTTCAATTATAAAAACATTTTCAAACAAAATGTATGATCACCTCTACGATTGAAAAGATGCAAAATTGAAATAACATCAGCAGAATCATTGGATTTCCATATCGTCCATATGTTGGATTTCCAAGCCGGCAAAGAACTCCGTCTCCAACAGCAACATTAGAATATCCGAACATTGATGTGCCGTAAGAGACGTTTCGCTCATAGTCATCCTCAGGACCAAGGAACAAATAATATTAAAAATCATATTATAGCTAATTCGTTACATTTTATTCTAATGTAATATGGAATCGATCATCCTAACTAATTATTGGTTTATAATAAACTTCAAGTAACATTGTCAGTCAATTAAAAATCGAATTATAAATACTGAAAATCAATAAATGAAGGATGAAGAAGCATCCAGAATAGCGAGGAGACAGAGTAACTCATATTTTACTACACCTGAGAGGGGGGAGCTACTAATTAATTAAAGTACAGTTGGAAAAAACATTGTAACAAAGGCAAAACCCAAATTGGTTACGTCCAGCAGAATACTATTCAATAAAACAATCTGCATATTCCATATTTCGGTTAACTTGTTATTTTTTAGAACAAGAACAATATACAAAAGGTACAATTTCTAGCAGGATCGAACTGTATATGGTTTGAAATATAAACCTGCATATAAATATCGTATAATACGCCTATAGTTTTTTCGCATATATTCGCATTCTTCCAATGATGTTTTGTTGTTTTACTTTAGAAGTATGCTAATAGCTTCAAAAGCCATACACAAGACACAAAATGTTGTCCATGGAACATGCTTTTATAATGTTTATTATTATTATTTTTATAGCCATTATGCATGATATTATATTGTTCATAACATAAACTAATTTACAGTAATTTCTTTGTCGATGATCGGTTTTTGATATCGGCAAAACGATTACAGGTAATCTCATATTTTCAACATGATAATTATTATGTAGAAGCTGTTTTTATTAATTCTATGATATTATGCTTTTTTGTCATCTACCTCACATGTAGCTTGGTAAAAATCGTATTGTGGGGTACCTGAGGATATACTAATCATAAAACAAACATTTAATTTATCTAGAATAATTACTCAGAAATATAACCAGATCTTTGGTGGTTTTAGACGCAATGGGATTCTGGGTACTACCTTTTGCGACTAAGTCGCCATTTAAGTGAACAAAGCTCTTTTATTAAGCATAGTTAGCTACCTGCTTATGAATAGGTAAAATCTATGTCCAACTGCGTTTGATTACCATTTGTATCTTTGACCTTGGGATTATTATTTTCTATTCCTGGTTGAGTATCCCTGATATCATACTGTTTTAATTAGTGGTTACCGTTCAGTAACTTGTAACGTCCTGCCAGCGTTATTTATGTAACGCAGGAAATATTTTTTAGTATTGTCAGATGTGTTATGCCAGATGGAATTTCGGCCAGCTAAAATTCTATGTTATTGTCAAGTTCTGCTTGAATCTTGTCCGATATTTACCGGCTTTAACATCTTTGTTCAGATAAATAACATTGAGTGGTTGCCAATTTAAATCAGGTTGAGAATGTTCCAATCATTCTTGTTATTTTGGAATTATTTCTTATCGTATGATTGTGTGAAGTCGGATAGTGTATGCGGTAGAGCTTGTCATCGACTCTCAACACTCAGCTAAACGAGGTATGAGAAGTTTCAGATCCAAATACTGACATAAATTGACTGAACTTGTAATGTAGTGTTTCTTAACAATTAATCTGATTTGACGGTTAAATTATATAATCAGTTGTAATTTAAATTTCCTTTATTATTACTCAAATTAGGAAGATCTGGGTACTTGAAAAACTTCCAAGAGATCGAGTACTCTGTCCGGGAGAGGTCGCTGTTGTCTCTGAATTTAGAAATGTGATGTGAGTTTATCAAATGACAATTAGTTTAGGAACTTATGATGTTGGGATATTGGTCTTACTGTTTATTGATTTTCCTTTCGGTGAAGATTTGCGCAATAAAAATTGTTGTATTCCTGCCGATATTTGAATTTTTTTCTTCTTTTTCTTTTCCATTTTCTGCGCTTTGTGTTCCTGCAATTAATGGTGTCCATCTTAACGTGGCAATTTATAATTATTTCATTGGTCAACGGATTAAGTAGATGACGTCGAACCAATGAAAGATTCGATAGCGAAACTTAAACAATAGTGGAGGGAATTTGCATTACCTCGTTGACATTGGGACAGCCAGATTAAGTACTTTTATCTGAAACATACTGTAATACAGCTGCCAAATCATTTGAATCTTGCCGACAAATTCTGTGCGAAATGGGATTGGGATATTAAAAGAGGTTTTCATGGTAAGTTCCTAGACTTGCTTGACTGGTTATTATCAGCATATTATATATAGTCTCCAACAGAGTCGATAGCCTCCAAAAGAGGAATAAAACAATCAGTAAACAGTCATTAGCTAATTAACACACTAGGAAACCATTAATTAACAAAATAAATAATTGTTAATTAATAAAAATCATTTAAACGATGCACAATTCCAGACAATTTAATTTTGCAAGAACATCGAACGAAGCAGCAAACGTCGAAACTCAAGGCGTAGAGAGATAGAAGAGAGAGAGAGAGAGAGATAGAAACTCCTGTCTCCAGCCACACAACGTTCGCACTCCCGTGCAGATAGAAAGAGGTAGAAAACATAGATGCAGAAAGAACTGCAGCAGAACATATAGCGCCTGCAATTCGGTGGTCTGTTTTTTGCTGTTTTGTTCAAAAGGAAAGAGATTAATGACAAAAGAGATTAAAAGCGAATTATTATTTCCTTGCACGTATGTGCATTTAGGCCGGTTGTCTTCGAGTTTTTTGCTCATTCAAACACTGAACGAGAAGCAAAAAATTGTACATGCATACGGAGGGAGATCCTTTTTTTTCTTTTCATAGTGGTTTCTTTTTATGGCTTCTAGACGCCAGCGGGCTACTCTTAATGATCTCAATGCATTTTGCGTTTCGTTTTCCTCATCTATGACGATTTTTAATGACTCAACGGCTATTAAACAAATTTTGCTTGAAAAAGGCGTTGCTATCCATGTAAAAATTGTCTCCTGGTTTGGTTGATTCGGCATCGGTAGAGAGACGCCGATCGCAAGTTCGCTTGCAAGTTAAATCTAATTGCAGAACATCTTTTGATATCATGGATTTCACCAGGGGGCGCAATGCAATTCTGATCCTTAAGATTCCAAACGGATAAAAGAACGCATGTTATTGGTAGAAGATTTTCATTTCCTAAAGATTCTAGCAGAAATTCCGTTCAGGACTCACCCAAATGCCGCCGGAAACAACAAGAGCCGCTACCGTCGAAGCCGATCACCAAAAGCCTTCCATATAAAATGACTCACCTAAGCCGGCGTTAATTAGACACATTTTGGCTCTTTGATAACGTTCGAGTGAGTATTTCAGGCACCGTTATCAGCAATATTTTGCCATCAAGTGACCAAATTGGTTGTGTAGAGTGAGCATTTTATACACATGAATCTATTTGGCAATTTAAGCTAGCGCCACCAACAAATCTCTTATTTATTTTTGTTATTTACAATTAAATTTCATTTCACAAAGTCAGTAGTAGAATTTTATACCAGCAAGTCAGATATACACTTAGTACATTATGTAATCCTTCGGTTGAACCTTTTGATTGTCTCAACTTTCATTTTTCATGTCTTTCTGTCGTAACCACAAATTTCTTAACTCCACAAATTGTTATACTAGAACTATATATAAACAATTTATTTTCAATATTACATGTATAACATTTTTTTCATTGCAACATATAAAAGCATTAGAAAAAGAACAGTTAGAATTAGGGCTTGATTGCATGTTCCGACCGGAATCATTTCGCATCTTCTCCTCTTTTGTAGAAATACTGGCCAATGGGCACCCAGATTTTGATTTCTGAAGTCCTTTGGTACAAGGAAATTGCCATTGTTTCTTTTATTAGGCTGATAAAGTTGATATGCAGTGGCGTTGAGGAGAGGCGACCCCTTGTCTTGATAGTAGTGCTTCCCAATGCAATTATATATTATGATGTGTTTCCTTATAAATGGCATATGTATTCACATATACCATTTCTACCATTGTAAAAAATAGTCGGTGGCACCATTTTTTTACCTTTTTGTTCCGATCATATATTGACCGAATCATATTTGCCTTGTCAACTCATCTCATTGCTGTATTGTAGTCCTTAACAGTCATTGGTGCAAGTATTTCTTTTTTGTCTCATCTCGTTCTTGGCGCCTCAAGGTAGTTGGCTCACAGCAATCTTAATTAAGCAAAAGATGCACAACCATATTGTCCATCCACTTGTAGAAAACTAAACCCTGTTCAGTTGATCTATAATCAAAGTCTCCTCTCTTCATCTTCTTATCTTCCAGTAACTTCCAAAACTTGGAGATTTTTCTGTTTGAACGAGCTTTCGGATGTTCAAATAACTCTACTGATGTAAAGTAATTGTCATTACTACATAGAAACCTCCTTTTAGAAAGCAAGTGAGCTTATCCAAAAGACTTTCTCCCTTTGGACTCTACTTTTGGTATTTAAGGCATCTAGTGACTTTAACTTGTAGATATACTCGCTCATATCAGCAGATCACCATATTTTGTAACCCAGTTTGATTGGTTTCATGGTGTTATCTTGCTTTAAAAATGTACGATCTCTGAAAAGAACTATGCCTTTATTAGCATCTATGCACTGCACAGCATTTGGTAATCGAAAGCTATGATTAAAATCCTGGATAAAAGGTCTAACCTTATATAATTAGTTTTTATTTTTACTTGAATAGCCCTATTATAATTTATATCGAGATATGACAAAATCTCGAAATATCTGGTGAGGTACATTATATTAGGGACAAGTTGCACTGAAATTACTTCAGTGGACCAATATTATCTCAAGTGTGGGAGATGATAGTACTAGCCAAAACGAAACTGAAGGCCTAAGAATGCATGGATTTTTCTTATATCATCAGGCTTCATCCTTCTTTCTTTGTGTTGTATGTACAAGTTTGGTTGAAAAACTATGTTTCACGTATTCATCACACACCCTGCCGAAAAAATGGAGGTAATATATTTTTTGAGTGTACTCGCAAAAAAATTTATAATATTATGTTATTTTGTTATTTAAATTAATTATCCGAAGAATAGTGAGTTGTAAAATAATTAACAATTAACGAAAATATGTAACTTATTAATTAAAAAACAAAGTATAAAACTCCAACTTTGATAAACAAATACATAAATTGTCAGTTGAATGTACAAAATTAGCAATAGTCTGGATAAACGTCAGGATATTTTACAATTAGAAAATGAAATTAGGTTCGTTTTGCTCACGCAAAATCAGCGACACAAAGTGTTATTTATTTGAATTAATAATGGCATTCGAAATGGGGTGAAATAAAAAGAGGAAAAAGCCAAATAAAAATGGGGTGTTACCAAAAAATTTGTTCGGCAGATTGTCTGAAGTATCAAAACATATACGTTTGTAAAAAGGTTTTAATACAACTATAAACGAAATTATGTGCTGATCCATATATTAAAGCAGTTTAGTGTATGTCAAAATTTGGACATTTTATCAAACACACTATTAATTCTAGAGCAACTATCCGGAAGTTTGTCGACGGATACTTCATAAGTATCGAGAAATTTTGATTGCATCGTTTTCAAACATTCCAAATCTCTGGTTATATCAATCTCTGTCTCTGGTTATACCTATATTGCCGCAAGGCATTTTGTCCTGGCTCTATTTTACTTTACTGATAGAAACTTTGTACATTTGATACTTACAAATAATGTAAATAATTTAGGATATCTAGAGGCGGGAAAATGTTTTGCGGTTTAAGCAAATAGAAAAAGGTAGACGCTTACAGGGAAGTTTACCATAAATGAGTTTTATAATAGAAATGTAGAAATAATTATTGATTGTTGATTGAACCCTATGATAGTTAATTAAATCATTAAACAAATTCTATTACATAGGAACATTGACCTATGCAATAAGTAGAGTATAGAAAGCATGTAAGATTATTGCGATATGTGTAAACCGTCGCCTTAATTGGGTACGAATCAATAACCACAAAAGGTGAAAAATTGTGGAAGAAGTTTGGCTAGACGAAAAAGTGTTTAAGGAGCATAAACGGATTTTTGTGTTAAAAAAGCAAAATCCATGTCGTACTGAGTTTTGAGTATTAAATCCACGAATGAATCCAGATTAAATTATAATTAATTCTAAGTAAAATCATATTTAATGTTGAATTTTGTATCGGAAATAAAATTAGTTGTGAGGCCTAGTAGTAAACTGTCGTCGGTATTAAATTAAATAATTATTTTAAGAATGAAGTCACTAATTGACTTAAATCAAATCTTCAAGTAATAAGTTTAATAATCGAAGTATATTAAACTAAAAAGGAGTTAATAAGGTAACTGAGCATCATTTTAAATTAAATTTTGACACAAGATTAAAGAAAAATGGTAAGTACACAATGTTACATTGTTTTGGGAATAGATTTAGGGATTGGTAAACACCATTATGTTTTAGTAATTTCTCATCATAATCAAGCATGAGCAACATTTTTTTTTTTTTGTTAATTCTGCACGGTGTTATTTATTTAATGAACGCATATTTTATTTAGTTGTAAGAATGCATTTCTGAAATCATTTACAATACATATTACTAAGTTCAAACAACTCTGTCTTTTTATTAGCCTGAAATATAGGAGACGATTGCTGTTGTTGAGGGTTGTGCACTGCAATTAATTATTTAGAAGAATGTAAGATTAAATATGAAATGTACGCACAAGGTTACCGATAGTAAAGTATTTTGTTTTAGTTTCGAAGTCGTTGGGAGGCTGGAAGATTATAATTGTATATTCTGATTCAATAATAAAACTATTATTTTATTAATTAAAGTACGTATTAAAGCGAATCGCAATTGTTTTAAATATTAAACGATCTAGTACCTACAAGGTAAGAGGGGTTTACCAATGTCATTTTGTGAGGTAACGGTCCCAAAATAACATCTGACAATATTGTGGATCACGATGAAACTTATCTCGGAATTCTAAAAGTGTTAGCATCAAGTAGTACTACACATTCCTTCTCTTCTTAGATTTCTGTGATTCATTGAATACTTCTTTCAGTTCGGGATATTTCAAAGTTCCTACAAACTTCTCCGTTATTGATTCCATTTAAATATCATTAGCATCATATTTCCTTTTCGTAGGAGGCAACCTAAGACGATCCTCATAACATACGTGTTCTTGGAAATCTGCCTAATTTAGTGCCGATAACAATTGTTAAATTCGATAGATATTCAGTATTTTTATTGTCAATTGCATCGCAAAGTGATTTTAACCAATGTATTCAGTGCTTGAAGCTTTTCAACAGCTTCACATATATATTGGCGCAATGCATCTGCTGACAACACGAAATTATTTGTGTAATCTTTGTTACAATCCCTTCATCCAAGGAATTTATTCCAGATAATAAAATATTTTTAGAAATTCCAGATCTAATTTAACATTGACACTTAAATTGATAGTTAGAGCAATATTGGGAATTTGTATAAAACCAAAACCTGAACGAAATGTCTGTCAAAGAAGAGAGCCAAAAGTTCCCTAAATTTTATATAATTTATTATAAACCTCAGTCTGATATGAGTTCCAGCATTCCCGTGTTCCTGTATTCTCGCATTCCCGTGTTCTCGTGCATTACGGCCCTGACTTTGCCGCTCCAAGCGATATGGCCTAATTGCCGTGGCCAGTGATATTGTCTAACAAAATTTCGAGAATATGTGTTACCGTATTCCCGTGTTCCCGCATTAAGTATATAAAAACACGCTCGTATTCAAATGCAACGGTCATTCCATGCCAAATGAACCAGTCACTCAACCTGACCATCTTCAATTTATATGAAAATTTCATGAATTATTCTCTCTAATAATATAAATGAGAATATATTTTTAGAATTTTTTTTATCTTATTGGGTTTTGGTGTGATTAATTTTTACATTTTGGATAAACTCATTTCTTGTCATGCATTAACTTTTTAATTCTTGAATTACTCAAGTTCTATTAGGCCTAGAGAGATGTTTGATACCTTATTTGAAAGGAAATTTCATAAGGTTTAAAATGATATGCTACACGTGAACATGAATGGTATAAAAAAAAATTTATTTTCAAAAAAAATTTCAAGAAAGTTTGTAAAAATTTTTGAAACAATATATGTTTTTTAGAATTTTATAAACTTTAGATCCTAAAATTTACATAGAGGAGCCTCCATGGATCTGGAGATATCGCAAAAATAAGTTTTTAGTAATTTTTTTAAGTTAGCGCATTTAAATTTTTAAGTTAGCGCATTATTAGCTTTAAATCTTAGTATTTTTACAGTATTTTTAGATAATTATTTACTAATTTTGCATAAAAATTGAAATTTTGAGTAAATAATTATCTAAAAATATTAATATTCATACAGTTATACAAGATAATAATATTGCGCAGAACAAATACTTTTTTGAAAATTATTTAAATGCGCTTAAAAAAACTTAAATATTTTTTTTTCATTTTTTGTTATTAATCTTATTTTTGTGATATCTCCTGATCCATGGAGATCCCACTCTGTAAATTTTAGGATGTAAAGCTTATAAAATTCCAAAAAACATATATTTTTTCAAATAATTTACAAACACCTGTTTTTTTTTTTTAAATTGAAAAAAAAATTTACACCACACATGTTCATATGTAGCATATCATTTTAAATCTTATTACATCTCCTTTAAAATAAGGTATCAAATATCTCTCTAGGCCTAATAGAACTTGAGTAATTCAAGAATTAAAAAGTCATTGCATGCCAAAAAATGACTATTTTTCTAAAATTTGAAAATAATTACATCAGAACCAAATAAAAAATTCTAAAAATCATTGTCATTTATATCATTAAGCAGAATAATCTTAGAATTTTCATAGAAATCAGAAATGGTCAGGTTGAATGTTGAAATTTTTGGTTGTTATGACATGAAATGACCCTGTTCCGTCTTTCAGTGTTCCTGTGATCTAATCTACAACAAACTTCACCACAGAATCACCCGCTATGCTAGGTTAAAGTTTTCCTGAAGATTCGTAACATACGTACAAAATATGTGTTACCGTATTCCCGTGTTCCCGCGTTAAGTATATAAAAACACGCTCGTATTCGAATGCAACGGTCATTCCATGCCAAATGAACCAGTCACTTAACCTAACCATCTTCAATTTTTATGAAAATTTCATGAAATATTCTCTCTAATAATATAAATGAGAAATGAGTTAT
>WYDF02007238.1:0-13832 GCA_009867245.2 Adranes taylori
GGCGCGCCTGGGGGCGCAGGGGCAAAGGATGGGGCCCTGGGGGGTGGGGGGGGGGGGGTGGGGGGCAAAACAACGTTTGCCCGGTCCGCTAGTATAAATTGAACTGTAAGACAGACTTTTCCTGTAATGCCGCTAGATGACGCCCCGAACCTATCCATATTTTTAAAATTATTTTGCACAGACGAGTTGTTTAATGACATAATAGAAGAAACGAATACAAATGCAAGAACTAAATTTCGATGAAAGTTTTGTTGTTATTTTTATAATGTGTTTTTCTTTGAATTCGAAAGAGTCTTTGTTGAAATCTATTCGACACGTATAAGACTATATTTTGATTTTCAGATTTTGAAGGGTTAAAAACTGGGGTGGAACGTGTACGTTTGGACAAAGCAAGATTATGATTCTTATTGTTACGTCTTTCATTTTCTTCAGTATATTCACAGCATCAAAGCAGAACTTGAGCGCAATAATGACCGGCATGACCATAACACTTGATCTTGGAGTATGAAACAGACAAAATTTCATCACGAAATGCATAGAAAATCAACAAACTTTGCTGGTATTAATATTTATAATAAATTGGCTCTGAATATCTCAAACCAATGTCTCAAACCTAATAATGTTTTGTAGGTGTTTTATCGTTGTAGTTGTATTTATTGACGTGTCCTATCCAATGCAATGTTTCCAATGCACGACAAATAAAAATATTCTTATTCTTATTCATATAAGCTAAAAACGAAAATTACCGTATCTCAGAAACCAATTATCTTAGGAAGTTGCAATTTGACAAGAATATTCTTCGTTAAAATCCATTAGACACTTGAAAGATGAAATTTTGATTTTATGCTCTTGAAGGGGTTAAAGCGATGGTCGTATTGAGCAAACATTAAAATATTCCTATTTCAGAAACCAATTAACGTAGAAAGTTGCAAAGTGGCAGTCATATTCTTGTGGACAGTTATTTTTTAATAGCTTATGAGTTTTTTGTTTCATAGACGATTTATTTAGACCTGTTGGTTTCTTCTAATAAAAATTTATCTTAAAGGGCGTTGTTAATATGTTTTATATCCCTCTGTCATAATAAAAGTCCTACAAATCAAATCTATTAAAAGAATAATTTCTAACTTTAACATAAATATAGAACGCTCTTTCGGAGTTATCTTCAAACGACTATTATCGTTTCCCCACTTACGCTTCATTGGTAATGTTATGATTTATTCACATATAATTGCCCTTGTAATTGGGTTAGTGTGATAGGAGATTAATGCAGTCGCATTACTGTCAGAACTATACGAATGAATACATTATATTTCCGTTGCAACATTTATACCCAGGTATTTTTAAAATTCTAAACATATTCCGCACAAAACGTGATAGTGTTACAATGAATCTGTAAAGAATGATTACCACGGAAAATTATTTCTGTCAGAAAATTTAGGGACATAGTACGTAATGGAATTTTAATGAATTCAATATTACATGGAGTAAAACGATAATCATTTATTTTACTTGAGTTTTGATAGTTTTGAGTTTTAACCTTATATTCTCCCACTACACATTGTATGCCTAAAATACAACATTTTTTGTTTTCAATTTAAAGCTGTTCTGGGTTTAGTGTTCGTCAGTCAATTCTAAATCAATTTATTAAGATGACTATATCTTTAAGGTTTTACAAAAATAATGTGAAATGTTTTGTTGCAAATTCTTGAAAAATATTTGTTTGTAAGTTTTGTATCTTTTTTATCGCATGTGTGCTTAGTTTCCGTGTAGTACGAATTCATTGCATACTCATTATCTGTTAAATGATTGTTTATGGATTTTACAATTCTTTGGTCGAATATCTTGAGAGGTTTCCGCACACAAGCAAGTGTAATAAGCTATCGTAGATCAAAGATACTTTATTGTTAACAACTGTGCTAAACCATTTGTTACAAATTTTCAAAACATTTCACATTATTTTTGTAAAACCTTAAAGATATAGTCATCTTAATAAATTGATTTAGAATTGACTGACGAACACTAAACCCAGAACAGCTTTAAATTGAAAACAAAAAATGTTGTATTTTAGGCATACAATGTGTAGTGGGAGAATATAAGGTTAAAACTCAAAACTATCAAAACTCAAGTAAAATAAATGATTATCGTTTTACTCCATCTAATATTGAATTCATTAAAATTCCATTACGTATTATGTGCCTAAATTTTCTTACAGTAATAATTTTCCGTGGTAATTATTCTTTACAGATTCATTGTACCACTATCACTTGTGCGGAATATGTTTAGAATTTTAAAAATATTTGTTTATTAGTTTTGTATCTTTTTTTTCGCATGTGTGCTTAGTTTCCGTGTAGTACGAATTCATTGCATATTCATTATCTGTTAAATGATTGTTTATGGATTTTACAATTCTTTGGTCGAATATCTTGAGAGGTTTCCGCACACTAGCAAGTGTAATAAGCTATCGTAGATCAAAGATACTTTATTGTTAACAACTCTGCTAAGCCATTTGTTGGGTTGACTCCTACCTGCTTTTCTTATGCTTTTCTTATAACAACGAAACTTATTGTTGGTACGATTTTACGTTTTCATATTAGATTTGATTTGTAAATTTTTTTTGAAACAGAGGGAAATTAGTAATACCTCTCCGACCCCACCATCTAATCTATCAACAAACCTATAATGTGTATTATCAAAATCTATAAATTAATTTTATATCTAGCTCTCTCAAATTAAAAATCGATTTGAATGCTGAGCGTGTTTGATTCATCCTTGTATAATTTTATACTTGTATAAAGTCCTAAAGTGAAACTACAAGTACAATGCGCGTTAATTCAAGGACTAGTTGCTATATTACGTTTGTTAGTCAGAATGTGTAAACAGAATTTATTGGAGCTATTAAAATCATAAATTTGGCGCACATATGTGAACGTGTCAAAGCAGAATGGACATACAGAATGAGTTCGCCTGACTGAATGGCTCTCCCTCAATATTATAGTTCATGCAATACCACACCCACAGCACGCCACTGGGTGCGCGCTTATCAAAGGTAATAGAGTACATTACATACCGTTTGCTAATTCCCTTCTATTGAAATTAAATGTATTAAACAATATTTTTTAAAGTTATCAATTGTAAGTTGAGGAATCGAATCAAAATTACAAATTTTCTTTAGAATTACTTAGTTAGTCTGTTGTATCTGCTGCTTGCGTCACTGTTATTAAAAACGTTAGCTTAAAATCTAACCTGATGTATGCTCCGATTGCGAATACTTGTAGAGGTTGTTTTTCTTAACTTATGAGACTTATGGAATATTGATGATTTTAATTGCATATATAGCCGAAAGTATTTTGTCACCTTTGAAGAATAAATTTTGTTGTATGAAAACTATTCTGACTTTCGGTGTTATGGTTGTTTTCTTATAAATGTATCTGAAAATCGTTAACTAAAAAATCGTTAACTGAAAATCTTACCTGATGAGTGCTCCGGTTGCTAATACTTGTAGAGGTAGGTTTTCTTAATTTATTTGGAAAAATTGTAGAATTATGGAACATTGATGATTGTCGTTGCATATTTAGCGGAAAGTCTTTTGTGTTAACTTTGAAGAATAAATTGTGTTCGATGAAAACAATTCTGTCCTTCGGTGTCATGGTTCTATCATATAAATGTATATTATTTTCGTTATATCAGCCAGAACCTCAAAATCATCATGTACCAGTAATTGAAAATTAGTTAGCTTACAAATTAGCTTAGCAAATTAGTGAAAATTAGCAAACTTGCTTTAGAATTACTTAATCAGTATGTTGTATCTGTTGTATGCGTCACCGTTATTTAAAGACTCAACTTAAAACCTAACCTGATAAATGCTCCGATTGCGAATATTTGTAGAGGTTGTTTTCTTTAATTTTTGATGGAAAAATTGTAGAATTATTGAACATTGAGGATTTTAATTGCATATATGGCGAAAAGTATTTTGTGCTACCTTTGAAGAATAAATTTTGTAGGATGAAAACAATTCAGTCCTTCGGTGTCCTGGTACTTTTCTTATAAATGTATATGATTAAATTGTGTTAGAATGAAAACAACTGTGTCCTTCGCTTCGCTTCGGTCCTTCGGTTCCTTCCTTATAAATGTATATTATTCTGGGTATATCACCCGCATTGAAAATTAGTGAACGTTCTAATTAGTTTAGCAAATTAGTGAAAATTAGCGAACTTGCTTTAGACTTACTTAATCAGTATATTGTACCTGTTACATGAGTCACCGTTACTTAAAGACTCAACTTAAAATCTAACCTGATAAATGCTCCGATTGCGGATATATGTAGAGGTTGTTTTTCTTAACTTGTAATGAAAAAATTGTAGAATTATGGCACATTGAGGAAATATTTTGTGTTGCCTTCGAAGAATAAATGTTGCTGGATGTAAACAATTGTGCTCTTCGGTGGCATGGTTGATACGATATCAAATATAAAGGCACGATTTAATAAAATCACAGTGTTCCACGACGCCATTTATTACAAAAAAATCATTCTAGGTGTTCCCAGCTTAAAAATATTCTAATGTTTCTAGGAGACAGTTAGTACCCCTTCTTCAGAAACTAAATAAATAGTTAATCTCTAATGTATAAAACTTTACAAAAAACATTATTAAAAAGGCACATGTCCTAAAAATTCACACCATGAAAAAATACATTTCAATAATAATCAAACAAACGTTAGTTTCATTTATTATACAATTTTTGGTCACCTGTTTACAACAATTTTATACATTAGATATTACGGGGCCAATACAACGATATTCAAAAAAGTAAATAAATAGTTTTAAATACTAATAATTAAATGACAAGAGCAAATAATAATTAAATGGAGCAAGTCCCTTGCTGCTAAAATTTAAATTATGTTTTTGTCACTAAGTAGTTTTGGAAAAAATATATTTTATTAAGAAACTATAGCTTTAGTAGTGAAACGTAATATGAGTAAATTTTGAAATGTTAAATGACTATTTTAGTGAGAAATTTTATTTTGCATTTGCTTGCTGCCATGTTGACGACAAATAATGAATTCTATACCCGAGACCAATGAGGACGGAACTAGGTAGTACGCTTGTTTCAGAATAGTTAATTTAACAGTCCCTTTACAGTTTGATGATTAAAAAAATTTATATTCAAAAATTTTTAAAAAGAGATAGGTAATAACTTACTCTATATAAGAAATTTTACAAATTACGTTATATTTTAAAGATATCATTGAAATTATATCAAAGTGAAATGTTTAACTTTAAGACGATTAGTCAAGAACTTTCTTTTTATTAATTTTTTTTATAAAATTTACTCGTGCACTAAATTATGTAATTCCAAGAAAAGCTTTGAAATTATATTTCATAGGGATTGAAGTTAGCCATGGAAAAGATTTTCTAAATGAAAAGTCCCAACACTGGTAATTCTTAAAATCGTCATGCGCACATGACACATGCATTTAAAACATTTCGATATCTATATTTCATTTCAAAATTAAATTTTATTTCATATTATATGACAATAAAAGCATTTAATACCGGTAAGGGATGTTTTTTATTGATTTGTATTTCCTATTTGAAAACTTTGACGGACAAAATTTTTTACAGATAATGGAAAAGAGAAACTTTCTGGTTTTTGGACATTGGACATTGTTGAATAGCAAAACGAAAGTTGAATGCCCAAAATGAGGATGAAAATTTGGTTGAAACTGGAAATGGAAATTCGGTTCAAACTGAAAATGAAAGTGTGGTTTAAAGTAGAAATGAAAGTTTAGTTCAACAAATTTAGCGGAATCAATCGGAAGCGGAATCAACAAATTAAGTCAAATTTATCGATCATTTTGAATTACCTGATATAAGTGAATGGCCAGAGTATTTTAGCAAAGACAATATTCATAAAGCAGTTATTGAAGAACCAAAAAGTTCTAAAGATAAACTGAATCAGTATCCGAAGAACTCAGAAAATTTAAGTTTCCCAAATCATTATTTCCAACGAGTTCTGGATAATGGTGAATGAATTTCCAGATCATGGTTAGTTTATGAAAAAAAGTTGAGTGTTTAGGCTGCAAGATATTTTGTTCAAATCCTCAAATGTTGTGTCGAACTGGTGTTAATGATTGGCGACATATTTCACAGATCTTAAAAAGGGCACGAGCGAAGTACTGATCATTTTGAATGCTTCAACAAATGGATGGAATTAAAAAAGAGATTGTACAAGGGAGAGTCAGTGGATGCTATGAAAATAAATCTGAAGAAGGAAATAGAACATTGGGACAATGAGTTCAAAAGAATAATTTCCTAAAGAATAAAAACCGAGTTTCGTTCATTATTTAGGAAAAGACATAAAAAATTATAAACTTCATCGGCAATTCCATCAAAAGGAAAATTTTGGAGAAAGTGCAAAAATCAGTGTACTTTTCATAGATTTCACACCTGATATTAGGCACAATGATCAAATGTCAATGATAATTTGATATGTAGACCTTTAGGCAAGGCTCAAATTGAGTCGCGTATAGAGCATGTGGGGTGGCGTAGCACAGCGCGCTATTTTACAATTATGGAAACGAATAGAACTGCGCAAATTGACAAGTGGACGCGAGGTGGCGTCTCTCGCGTCAGCTACTACACGCGTGACGTTGTAGTAGAGACACAGTTTCTCGTGCCGGTCGTGTCAATAAGTGTACTGCACAATTTCTCATAATATTATTTTCTTGGTTCCACCTTTTTAGTTTGTTCTTTTTACTGTTTTTTAAATTCCTACCTATTGCAGAAGAATGGTTAATTGAGGTGGTGAGGGGGCACAAAGAGCTTTATGACACAAATGATGCGAACTATATGAATACAAAATTGAAAAATGGGATTTGGGGAGACCTTGTACAAGAATAGAATTTGAAAGGGAGTAAGTATATATTTTGTACATGTTTTATATATATTTTTAATTATTAATGAATATACTTGAAGAGGTAAATTAATGACAATTGACATGACATCGTAAAACATTTTTTATTAAGCAAAATTTTGAATTAAAAAAAAAGGCGCTATATTGTCAATATTTTCCAAGGATAACGATCTGGTGTTGTCACGGCTTCCTGAACACACGAAATCCTGAAGATAGAACATCATCGAAGGCATATTCTACGGTTTTTCTTGCTCTAGAAAGACGGTCGTTAAAAACTTGGTGTTCATAATTTCCAGTTACATTTCTCCTTAGATATGGTCTCATGAGATTTTCTGACAAAAGAAAAGCCTCATCTCCTACAAAAACGTTCTGATGGCATTGGTTCAGAAATCATAGGTATTCGTTCAGGAATAGGAAGTAATAAAGTGTGTTTTATCAGTTTTGTTCCTAATGCACTACTACCAAATAAATTCCCATCACTGAATCTCCCACTGATCCAACATCAACTGTGATAAATTTGTAATCTGCATCAACTGTAGCCATCAGTACAATGGAAAACGTATGTTTATAGTTAAAGTATGACGATCCACTTTTGCTAGGTTTTTTAATCATAATATGTTTTCCATCAAGAGCTCCAACGCACTATAGGAATTTCCATCTTTGCTCAAACCGTGATGCAAGTAATTCCCATGTTTGTGTTGTAGGTTAGGGTAAATATATTAGTTGATGTGTTTCCATATAGCAACAGCTACTTATTTTACAATGTTTGACACTGTTCGGTCCCCCAGTAGATAGTTATAAGCGATACTTTTCTAACTGTCTCTAGAGGCTAAATATCTGAAACAAAACGCATCAAATTATTGACGTTCAACAGTAAACAATGGTACATCAAATGAAATTTTATTTACATCACACTTAGTAATGGTTAATATTGTTGCAGGGGAAGAAGCCAAAACCATGTGCCTTAAACTAAGGGGCAGCTATCGTGATGCACGACGGCGACAGATGAAAAGTCTGAAAAGTGATGCTGCTGCTGAGAATATCAAGCATGGCGATTACAGAAGCAGATGTCATTTCTGAACCGTTGTATGTCAGCAGAACCGCGTGAAGGATACATAAGTGCCGAAAGTGATGAAGATTCACAAAGTCCAACAGCAGCGAATGAGCAGATTTTAAGCAACGAGAGCGTAGAAGGAAGTAAGTCGAACGTAATAAATGAGGGGCGTGAGAAATCATATCTTGAAGGCGCCAGAGGCAACAGTGAAGAATCTAGTAGTGTACAAAAATTTGCAGCACCTCATACCTATAGTTCTATTCAAGTGGCATACAGTAAACAGTAAAAAAAAATAAGGAAAGAGAACGACATCTGTGGCTTAATACATCGTTCAATGCAATCGCGTGAGGTAGAGTACGAGAACGGGCGGAAGAAAGTAGAACACTCCAATCAAACAGTGATGACCCTCTTTATAATTTTTTTATATCTATGCGTCAACTTAATAAAGCCATGCCCTCCAGTTACCAGCATAGTTTCAGAGGCGAACTTTTTCAGGTCTCACAAGCAGAGGAAAAAATTATGAATATGACCGCCTTCGATGTTGTTATCATCCTCGTCGCAGTATACACAACATCCATCTCCGCAATCTTGGTCAAATTCACAACAACAATTTGGAACAGTCTACAGAGCTGAATCTGATATTAACAGTCTGACTGATTATGTTACAAATTTTCAGACACGAACACCATAAGTAATTCTAGATGTAGTAGCGAGGAGCGGTTGTGTGGAAATTAGACAATGATTTTTTTGCTGACGTTTCAACAATTCATTGTCGTCATCTTTAGGCCTCAAAATGTGTGTCTTCTGCGTGTGTATCGTTCATGCATATTTAAATAAACATGGAAAAATATGTGCCAATAAATAATGCAACATGAGTCACTTACCTCAAGAAAACCGCAAGGTTTTCTTCGGTTGGAATCTCGTTAGCTTGTTCGATCATCCCATACACTTCAGCAAATTTGCTTCAACCTCATTCGGAAGTAGTTGGTAAAATCTGCATCACTCATCTTAATTGTAGCTCTAAATTGTCCACAGTTTTTCCTTTCCCACAGAATATACTTATTGGGTAATTTTTAAGTCGCTAAATAATAAAGTAAAATTTCGTCTTCAGCATCATTATCTGATTCTGAACTCAAGTTTAATAATAACAATCTTTTCCTCCGTGAGTTAGATATTGGATGCGAGCGGTATGCTACTCACATCGAAACTGCGTCTCAACATGCGAATCACCACGCTACGCGAGTCAGACGTACGTGTCATGTTGCTCGTTTCATGTCAGCTCACACGCTCTATACGCGTCTCAATTTGCGCCTTGCCTTAAAATAATGAAAAGATTCAAATTAATGAAAGCTTTCTTGGCTTTTATTGATTGTAAATTCAACAGAAATTGAATTAACAAAGGTAATCGTCAATTATTTAGAATCTAATAGTTTGGCAATTGAAAATATAAGAGGCCAGATTTATGATAAAGGCGCAAATATGAAAGGCGTTAGAAATGATGTTTAAGCTCACTTCTAAGTAAAAATTCTCGTACTTTTTATATTCCATGTTGTATCCATACTTTGAATTTGGTAGTGGTTGATTCAGTGGAGTGATATCTAACTGATACAAGATGGGAAAGCCACGTTAATGCTTTAACGACAAATCGGTTTGAATTATCTAAGTTTTATGAAGCTCTTAAGTAAAATTATAGTAGAATCAATCGCATCAAAAATCACAGCTTCAGATTTCCTGTGTTCGATTATGATTTGGTATGATATATTATTTGAAATTAATATTTCCAGTAAACAACTTCAATCAGTTCCTCTCTAAAAGAAACATTGGTTTTTTTTTTTGGAAGCAAATTGTAATCAGAATAAATTTGATTCAATCATTGTTCAAGCAGAGAAACTTGCTCACGTTCTGGATGTGGAAAATTGTTCTCCAGTTGAATCAGTTGGAAGGCGAAAAACGAGACATAGATATTTCGATGAATCTGAAATTGTGGAGGAAGACTCATTGAGCCCAAAGATGATATATAAGAAAGATGTATTTGATAAAATGTTTGAATGTACTAAAAAAGATTGTTTCGAAGCTTTTCGAGATGGACTAGAACCATTCAAGTTTTTATTTGACATTAAGGGAGTCTCCTCGATGCCTGATTAAGATTCACATCTTTATTGCGATCAACTGGAGCTAAAACTGACTCAAGAAGGTCAAAAACTTATTTCGGAAGATTATGAGTTATATTTTGAACTGAGATCCTTTTCGTATCGTTTAAACGAACATTCAGGACCGAAAAAGAGTTACAATTTTTATATGAGAACAATTTGACTGAAATTTATGTGAGCGCTTCGATTGCTTTGAGAATTCTTATGGCATTGCCAAAGGCTGAAAGTAGCTTTCCAAAACTAAAGATTATTAAAAACTATTTAAGGTCTACCACGACTCAAAATAGGTTGAACAATTTGGCAATAATTTCAGTAGAAAATTGCACTAACAACAATATTAATGTAGAAGATATGCGGTTGAAGTTTTCTCAAATGAAAGCAAGAAAAGTTTATGCAGTGACTGAAATAAAATTAGGATTAACTTATTTTTTGTGTTGTTTTTAAGTTCAATGAATAAATTATTTTGAATAAACAAAAAACCGGGTGTTCAAATTTTTTACATGTTGTTCGAAGGAGGCAATATGAACTTTTTCACCCACTAAACGAATATCGAGCGCTAGCCCTGAAGTCAACCATTGAGTTGTAAACTTGTCAAATTTTAATACATAATTATCATTATTAAATTCTAATAATTAAGACTTTTTAAACCGCAACTCGTGCCATAACTTCTTTACGTAGAAATAGTTTTTATATTGAAGCCAAATTATTCTTTCACCCTTTACGCAAGAAATTAAACTTGTATCAAAAACGTATTAGTATTATACAACTTTGCAAATCGACAAATATTTCGAGTATAGATATCAGATTTGTGATCTGAATTATTCTCAGCGAATTAAGAGATCTTTAGTAATTAAATTTATCCTGCTATAGCCACGATCTCTTCAGTTGGTTTGTAGGTTAGATCGTTAAGTTAGACAGAGTTCGACACGTTTCTGTAATTAGCGCAATTAGCAAACTGGCCGATTGCAGCCGCTTAAAATACTATACAATGAGAATATCGTGTGCTCGATCGGGGGACAAAAGCTTGCCCACCATGGACCACCCAGCTTTAAATGAATACATTAAGCATATTGCACGAAAAGACATATATACATTTATACTTGAAATAATAAATTCAAGTTAAATAATAGCTTTTAGATTTAGTTTTACTTTTAAGGATTTTGCGAGTATGAGTAAATACATTTTTGATAACGTAATCTTTAAATAAAAAGCCTATAAGCAAATTAAGAGAAATTAATTAACCTAAAAGTGCCATCTACAAAAAGCGGTGGAATTTTTAATCTCTGTTCAATTCAGCGCACATTAGTTCGCTTCCAATTTTCAATCTCCTAATGTTAGACTTAAAGGAATTGAGATCAAAAAAGCATTGTAAAACAAGACATTACCTCTCGAGCGCTCCAACAGGTCATTTAGCAAATTTGCTACTGACAAGAGTAGGAATTCCCGCATATACTCTAGTGTCCAGAAAAATAATCCTTATTCCTAAGAAAGACTAAAAAGAATTATCATCTTTATAACGAAATATAAAATCACACGTGATTATCAGCAGATATTTATACCTGGTAAAAAAACCGAATTGCCATACCAGCGCCTTCGAATTTGTAAGACTTCTGCAACAATTGGAATGTTGCATTTAAAGCTTGAACATCCATTCTTTATCAGAAAAATTTTTAGGCATAGAGTTTTTAAATGATCATATGGATGGGCATCGTCGTTTAATGACACGACTACATTAATTGTTTAATTAATTCGTTAGATTAAGCAGGACGTCCTCGAAAAATGTGTAACAAATATGGGAGACTAACAAATCAGAAAAGAAATGTCGATTAACCGCGGGTGGATGGCCATTTCTGCTATAAGGTATTAAGCTTTATCAACAGCCTTAATTTTCAGAACGTCATTGTATGTGTGTAACTGAATACACACTAACTCTGTATCTAAACCTATTACCTCGAATAAATTTTACTTTATTAAATCTTTATACATGTTTAAAGTCTCTTGGTTGACATATGCAATGTATTTTGCGCTAATCTTGAGTTACCTCCCAAACTAGATCCGATTTTGATTATCTGTTTCTACAAGATTATTCCAACAAATGAGTGCTGCCCTACTTATTGTAGAGAAATCAGTTTTTTTTTTGGTATTAACGTATATTCAAAGCAGCTAATTGCACAACTGAAAACATGAAACGGACTATAGAGCCACGTCGTTACTAACACCATTGGTTTCTCTTTGTTCATATACGAGAGCCGCATATTTGTATATTATAAATGATCATGTGGATGAGTATCGTCGTCTATTTACACGACTACATTAATTGTTTAATTGATTAGTTAGATTAAGCAGGTCGTCTTAGAAAAATGTATAACAAATATGAGAAACTTACAAATCAGAAAAAATGTAGATGAACCGCGGGTGGATGCTCATTTCTGCTATAAGGTATTAATCTTTATCAACACCCTTATTTTACAAAACGTCATTGTATGTGTGTAACTGAATACACACTAACACTGTCTCTGAACATATTACATCGAATAAATATTACTTTATTAAATCTTCTATCTGTTGGTCGGCATGTGTTTTACGCTAATCTTGAATTAACTCCAAAACTAAATACGATTTTAATAATCTGTTTCTACAAGATTATTCCAATAGTAATAAAAAGTGGTAATACTTTATTTAATATATAAGATACAATATAATACATAAAGGGGGTTAATGTGTGCTCTGCATTTAATTGCATCGAACGATTCGAGAAAGGGATATCTTTTCATAAGTAAGTTACAATATTTTGAAAACTACTTTACAGAAGAATTGGTAAAATTTGTTGTTTAGTTGATTTTGACGAATTGTCATTGGCTTTTTTAAGAATTCCAAATGATGAAACATTGTTAAAGCAATGGTTTCATTCAATGAGAAGAGAATGGCCTTCAACCAAGTACAACGTATTTCGGGGTGTTGCGCAAGTTCCTTACATCAACGTATTCCGTCTTACAGCATTAGGGATTTCGTTGCATTAGTGTTACGCAGCATTAGTGATTTCCAAAACTTTTACCGTACCCACCTCCTGCACCAAGATATTCGAATCTACCCTACCCGCGTTGGTCACTTTGAGTGGCGTTTTTCTTTTATTATTATAATTACAATGCTTTTGTGCTTTGCGCCGTTTTTTTTTTAATTATTCTTTTCATGGCATTAAAATCGCTACTTGATTATATTGCTTTGTTTATCTAACCGATATTATTTTTGTTAATGTGCATTAATATTGTCTTTCTCTATCTTGTCTAAAAAAATAATAATAGAGGGTTTTCTTAAATCTTTAATGCTGTTTCACTCATTAGCATTTAAGTTTATTGCAGATGCCCACAAGAACGTGAATCTCTGGTTCACTTACTAACTCAGTTTACCCAAGTCCACAGCAAGCGACTGAGGATCGGAAGAACAACATCTGTTCAAACGTGCGGTCTCACGTTAAACTGACCTGGCACCGGAGGACGTTTTCCGAAGGCCGTTTAATTCTGTAGTTACTTGCGCCATTTTGTGATAATTGCTAAAGCTGCCCATTGGCAGCGTGGCGTGTGGGAGTTCCCATTTAAGCGTCCCAAAGCTATTATCACTATTATCGAAGAACATAAATTGTAACTAAAATTGTAACTAATAAATTGTAACATAAATTGTAACTAAATTGTAACTGGCCTTGGGAATTAATATATATT